>VUQK01039100.1:21967-44146 GCA_015106715.1 Bujurquina vittata
GGAAGCTCTTAGAAACAAAAGAAAAAGGACATTTTTTTTTGGGGGGGGGGGGACAAACAAAAAAACAAAAGATGTGTTACACAAACAAACAAGTCAGGATTTTGTCATGACCGGTGCATTCAAACAAGCAAAACCAAACAATTTGTGTCTGTAGTTTTAGCCTCAGGACCCCATTAAAACGATAGCAGTGAAGAGTTTAGCGTCAGTAGTTAAATACAGCAAATGTGATGACAATAATAACAATTTCTTGCGGCAATTATTGATTTATAATAGGCCTGTTAACTTCATCAACTCCTCCACATCAGAAAATAAAGTTAGCTCAGCTGTTCTGGATCTGAGAGCAGCTCGTGAACGACCCATGTCTTTATTGAGCACTTTACTGTGTCGATTACTCAAAGTAGCACCGGGTCAGACTGCGCTGACAACTGAGCACACGCTTTAGAAAATATATTTGCTATTAAAGGAAAAAAAAAGAGAAAACTGTGCTAACTATAAACATTGGAATTTGCACGGTTTTGTATTTCCATGATTCGTACTTCACGAGTAAATTGTTAGTGAGTTTGAAAGTGGCCAGATTTGCAGTATAAAGGGCTCAAAATGATCAGAATTTAAAGACCATATTCTGCTTGTAGGCTGGAAAATTCCGAGGTTGGTTCCTGTTGCTGAGCCAATGAGAATAGATGGTGACAAACATTTCTATTTCTGAGCCTGGTTCGTCTCATTGTTTTGAGTTTTGTCTTTCTGAGCTCTGATAAGCCATCTGAATTTAACGCTCCTTTATTAGTAATGACAAAGAGTGAGTGATTTGTTTTGGAGCCGATATCCTTAGTGAACTGATAAATTCTCACTGTGGTCTCTTACTCGAGTGAAATCTTTTTGTATCCTGGTGCACTCCAGGGTTGAACCTGTCTCTCCAGTCTGTTAATGAGGAATCCGTTTTTTTGTTTTTGTGTATGTTAATCTAAAGACAGAGTTTGTGGTTGCTCAAGCAACCCCCAAAGCTTTGCTTCTTGAACAGTTTCTCAGTCTGTCTGTTTTTGTGTCCCTCTGGACAGAGCAGGCCTCTCCAGAGACTTCAACGTGCACCTGAAACTCTAGTCTTGCTTGGGAGCTCCGTTCCTGGTCCTGGACTCCTTCCTGCCCCTACGGTGGGTGACCAGGCTCTAGCTTCCTGTGGCGGCTGAGCGCTCGGCATAACCTCAGCCTCTAGAGTCAGCAGTGGGTCCTGTGCAGCCTCAGCGTCCAGAGTCGGCTGAGCCCCCGGTGTCCCAGTTTAACCTGTGGACAAAGTGCAACCCAAGCTTTCAGAGGAGACCGCCTCCCCTTTTGAGCAGCCCCAGTCTTCTGGGTATCTTGATCTTCCTTTGTCCCACAAGAATCCTGAGTTTCCAGGTAATCCCAAAGTCTGCTTGACCCAGAATCTGCAAAGCTTCCTGAACTCGTGTGTTCTTCCAAGCAGGCCTCCAGAGTTTCCTTAATCATAGGTCTCCACAGGGTTTCTGTTGCCGTCAATGCCAGCTTCCAGCCAAGCCAGCAGTGGTGTCCCCTCGCCTCTGTCTGGCCTCCTGAAAGGCTGGCTTCCTCTTCTGTGTCCTAAGGGGTTCCAAATCCTCACTGGTCAATGGCCCCCTGCTAAGGCACCAGATGGGTCATGTCACCTCCTCTGCTGTTGGCCCCATTGGCCGGTCCCAAGAGTTGCTCCTTCTCCAGCAGGTGGCCCCCAGAACTGTCTTGCTCCATAGCCAGTGTGAGCACCAGAACCGTTACTCTGGTGCCCCCTTTTGTTCTGTTACACTCCGTCCTTCCCACTTGGGTCCTGGTCCTGGGTTGTTTTACCCAGTGTTTTGTGAGTTCTTGGACTTTGGAGTTTTATTTAAATATTCAGTTTGATTCAAAATTTTAATGTGCACCTCGTTTTCTGGATTTTCTCCTTTAATGTTTTAGAGTTTAATTCTTCCCTCAGTGTTTCATCCACTTGGGTCTCAGTTACCCCTTTTTTTGCTTTTTCTAGACTTTGCTGCCATCAGTGACTAAACAATGTGCTTTCAGCTAAACTCCCCTTTCCCTATATGTGTCTGTGCACATCCTGTAGACTACAACACCTTTGTTAATCCTCTGGACTTCCTGGTTCACTTACCTCCATCCTCTCTCTCGTTTTCTTAAGGTAAAAACAGAGCTTGTACAATTCTAATGAGCTTGAAAGCCAAACTTTGGTGCGACCATCTTTATTCTTCAGCACGGCCCGAACTCGCCTATGCAAGTGGTCTCGTAATTTCTTTAAGTAGTCTTCAGGAATACTACTTCAGGTTTCTTCCAATGTCAAAAGACAGAAAGCCTGGAGAATTATTGCTCAAGACTACTTTAGAAAATGAAAATAAAAATGGGAGTGGGTTGAGCCTTTTGCACAGTAATCTCGCTCCATGTATCCATTTCCGGAGCATCTCAGGTAGTTCAAAAGTTTCAGCTATTTAAACTGTTTGTTCATACACCCGATGAGTCATGGACCAAAATGACAAAAATACATATAGCAGGAGTCAGATATTCTTTTAAGTCAAATGGCCTCTTCCTCTTGCCTCATCTCTTTGGCCTCAGGCTTCACCTTCGCTTCAACAACAAAGCTGTGCCATCCCTTTTTGGGTCTGTGTGTAGCTGAGTGGAGGAGAGCAGCTCCAGTTAGACCTTGTGCTCCCTCTAGTGAACCACTACATCACTACACCTCACACAGCTGCTTCCAATACACTGTGGTCCCCTCCCTCTCTGCCCAGACTCTGGACTCAGGAATGCCCACAGACTTACATGAGTGGCAGACAGTGAGTGAAACATACACAGACACATGAGTGCATGATTCATGTTGTCTGCAGACTGTCAGAGCTGCACTGAGCAGGCCACCGGATGAGAAACATGAATTGGTTCCAAAAAGAGATTTTCCTTTTTTTAAATCAAGTCCCATCAAGTCAGTGGTGTTGTCAGACGTGCATCACGGTCTACTCAGATAGTCAACTGAGCCTGGAGGGACCAGGGTAGGGTGGGGAGAATTTGGTGTTTAAAGTGTGCAATGGTGAGCAGGGTTAACACCTGTATTCACAGTCATGAATGACAATTACACAAACCATGACGTGTGTTTACGTCCATCAAGCCTTCCAACAGAATAAATCAAGTCGATCAGAATTGTCCAGTTTTCCAGAAGCAGAAGATGATGTGATTTCTGGCATTTCTACTTTTATCACCTTGCTGCCTATCATAGATTTCAGTTTCTCCCCTCTCACATTTGTGACCTTTTTTTGTTGTATTTTTTTTTTAAATGGACCTACATTGTCTTCTCCAAACAGCACTTTTGGTTCTGCTGGTCTCTGTAATGAGAATTTACTTTGCCTAAGGTAAGCAAAGTAAATTCTGCACTTTTGGATGAGGGGAAAATGCTCTTCCTGTATTAGAAAAACAATAAACTGCAAGTATCAAAATTACCTTTTCTGTAACAGAGCGAGAACAACAGCGAGAGAAAAGACATCAACTTAATTGCTGGTTACCGTGCCGACCCACTTCTTGACTTGCTGATTAAAGGATACTCAAACTCACCTGGCCCGACTCCCACAGGAGTCCTTTAACAGCTCCCTCAGCTCAGTCAGGGTGAAAGTAGAGATGACTTTTGGATTGCTTAAGTCGAGGCGGAGGGTTTTTCTATCAACAAGTGACTTTCGTTTCACTTTTGCACCAACTGTGACGGCCACCTTTTTGTGCACTCCACAACGTCTGTCACAAGAAGCTGGATCATTCCCGCAGCAGACAGTTTAAGAGCCCTGTGGTCAGACAAACTGTTACCCTCATCAGCCCAACCAGCCAGTGAATCTTCAGTGCAGCAGTGGTGCAAGCGGGAAGGGAGGTGTTGGCAACACATATGGCCAGAAACTTTCCCATCCACGCAGAATGCCCACATTAATGTTTCTTGTGTGTGGTTTGAGCAAAAAAAAAACCAAACAAGCGTTCGGTAACTATTTTAATGTTTACAGTTCGTTTCCAGTTATCAACCAGGTTGACAGCCGTTCCATCACGGATTGGTTTCTGGGTCGAGTAGGTCTTCTCCGCTCGAGCGGAGCGGCTACCACTTTATGTGGGATCTCTACCCCAGCAGTCTGCTGTTTTGCCTAGGGGCCGTTTAACCTTCGGGTGTTTTCTCTGAGCATTGTTTTTGCCCAAACCCTGTTTTCTCGAACAAAGTGCAGTGGATGTGGAGCACTGCTAAGCAGCTATCGAGAGCGGGTCTGAGCTGGCTCCGTCAAGGACCAGCACGTCAACCCAAAACTGTGAATTGGCAGCGGTGTCTCCCTTATTGAACATTTGTCATTCGGGCATCTAAAGCTCAGATGCCCAGATGTCCAAGGGTCCCTGTCCCGGTGGTGGGAAGTCTTGTGTGGCACCTTGCAGTGTTGTGCACTGGGTGACGTGGTGGCGCTGTGCGCCGTTGTGTGTGGTGTGTGTCTGTGCTGTGCTTCGGTCCGGATCCAGGCCAGCCACTGGTGAGTCCATACACTTACACCTCCCAAGATAATTGTTACTCCTGCATCTTATAAGTCTGTTCTTTGGCCTATCAAAGTTGATCAAATGTGTTTTTATTTGTCTCTTCAGCTGAGTATTTTATTTTTATTCAGTGTATTTTGTTACTTATTGTGTTTTTTTTTTGTTTTAGATAAAGTATCTGGTTTGAATATTAAAAAATCTCTTTTCTGGCCTCATGCATCTTGAACTTGTGAGCCTTGAATATTTATAAATAACTCCTTATAATTCCGGTGGGATCTTTTCTCCCGGTGGCGTTGTCGGACACCTTAGTGCTCTCCCGAGCAACGATTACATAAACACGGCCACGCTGCACCGGGACATAGCCACCATACCGTCAAAGAAATGGGATATTCTTATTAACCCGGATAATCATTTGGGCCTGACGGTCCTGCTGATAATTTTGGCACAATATAGAGGTATTATCCAATGTTTCCCTTTCTTAGACAGCAGGAGATCGTCCATTTCAGATGTTTTGCTGCTGATAGGCAAGTCTGGCTTAGAAGAGATGTGGAGTTGACAGTAGGAGATAAACTGTGCAAAGGTTGAATTTTCTGATGCCTAGATGCCTGCTATATTTTTTTACATGAGAAATTTGAGATTTTACACAAAGCTCAGGTTATGGATAGAAAAGTTAAGGCGCACGCGTGAATATAGTTTGACAGACCAGACTTCAGCACATTCTGGTACGCCACTTCATATGAGGGTAAATCTGTTACCAAAGAAAACTCTTGTTTTCTAACCTTAAATTTCTCCCGTCTCTTTCTTACAGAAACCTGTATTTACCAGACAAGGAAAACAAGTGGACAGAGTGAAGGGAGGGCTGAGGTGAATCACACTTCCAGAGACAAGCGCCACACCAAAAGACAGGCAAGCATAGATGCATACTTTGTTATGAAGGCTGAAACTTCCAACAGGGGCAGCATGTTTGGCCCTGACTTAACGAATGAGTGTGGAAGAGGTACATTCACCCTCAAGTGAAAGTTTTTAAACAAAGTGGAACATGCTTCATCCATGTGATGGCATTTGGAGCTGGAACACAGTGCCGCAGGCTGACAGCAGTGTCTGGAAGCTGTTAAAGCTTGTCTGCTTTCCCAGATTTTGCCTGTCACCTCAGCTCATTGAGGCTCACTCCCAGTCCCATTTCACAGATTGCATGCGACACCTCAAAGACCCATGCTCACGGGCTCTTTAATAAAACCAACAGAGAGGTTTGTTTTCTATGAAAACAATAACCACTGTCAAAGGCTTATCTGCCACTCCGGCTGCATACGCTACGTGCGAACTCAATACAGGCCTGCACACACTCACGGTGTCCAGAATGGTACTGTCATGGCGGCATCACTCAAGCAGTGGGAGCTTCAGTCAGTCAGTCTGCTGGCGAGAGGCAGACGGTGTGAAGCCAACATGAGGCTCCCCACTGCGACGGAGAGACAGAGAGGCAAAGACAGACAGAGACGAGTGGAGGAGAGACGGCGAAGTGGACAGATGGAGAGAGAAGTGAGGAGGGATGGAGAAGGAGTGACACAGGCACAGATGGACGTCAGACAGCAGAGTTTCCACACATTAAACACTTATTTCATGATCTTAAGAAAGTTTAAACTATAGGAAAGTAGTTCATCTCACACATTTAAATCAAACTGATACATCAACCGTACCTGAAATTACACTGCACATTTGTCTTGTTGTAATCTGAGAAGCTGATGAATAAGGGAAATAAGAGAAAATGGAAGATAGATGGAAGAAGGTGAAGTGCAGAGGAACTGAGAGCAGCTATGACGGGGATGAAAAGTGGAAAGGTGGTTGGTCCATATGAAATACCTGCAGAGGTGTGGAGAGGTTTCCGAGAGAGGGCAGGGGACCTTTTGACCAGATCATTTAACAAAATCCTGTAGAGTGAGAGAGAAAGATCCATACCATGAAGATTTGAAAGAGATTTTAAAGTTGGGTTAAGAAGAGAGCTGAGGATTGGTGAGAAGCAGCAGTACTTCATGCCAAGAGAGAGCACTACAGATGCACCGATGCACAGATGCATGGAGAAGTTGCAGTGCCTTTGTGGATCTAGAGAAACCACATGATAGGCAGCCGAGAGGGAAACTGTGGTACATCATGAGGAACTCGGGAGTGGCAGAAAAAACCATGTGAGGATGCTGCAGCACATGTACACGAGGACTGGGAGGACAGTGGCGAAGTGTGCAGCAGGAGTGACAGATGGGTTCGCGGTAGGGCTGTGCAATTAATCAAATTTCAATTTTAGCTCCAAATGATCACAAAAAGAGACGAATCAACAAAAACGGCTACGTAACTGGCCAGCATTGCCGGCACTCATGCTTGTGCTGGTGCATAATGTGTTAATTATCATGTGTTCGTGTTCCGATCCGATCAGGAAATCTAGGCTGTAACATATGACGTAACATACGATGTAAACCTGACATGCACGTCCCAAGAAATGTAACAACAGGTCCGGTCGAGCTGCTGTGATGCGCAAATTTCCCGGTTGTGGGATCATTAAAGTTTTATCTTATCTTATCTCATCTTTTTTTCAAGCTCTTGAGACTACCATGACCTTGATGACATACACAGACACCTTAATTGCTTTAGTCTAGTCTATCCTCCCTGATGTCCCTAATATTTTGTTGTCAAGCCTTTGTCTGTGTCATGTTAGTGTTATTCTTTTATCTTGATAGTGTGCCGTGTTTGAGTTTGACTTCCCCATGTCTCATTATCTGATTTAGCTCAAGCAGTCTGGTTTCCCAGGTGGCTCACCTCTGCTCCAATCACCATTCTGTGTATATATAGTAGCTGTCTCCCTTTGTTCTCAGTTTCTTTTGTGCTCTAAGCCGGTTCTGTTCTCCCTGTTTGTTATGTCTCACGTACTTTTGCTTAAGACCTTTGGATTCTGCCATTGAGTTTCTGTTTTGGATTTTCCATGGACTTCATGCTCTATTTGCCTCGGGAGTCTGCATTTGGATCCTTTTCTGCATCGTATCACATACGAGTTCAGGCTGCGTTGAAGAAGGTCATCGTTCCAAATATTTCAAACTGAATAAAGCTTTTGGCTTTTGCAATGTATGTTTGCATATTTCGATAAATCCTTACACCTGGTTTTCCATTTTCCTAGCAAAACATGAAGCAATGAGCGGCGACTTGAGGATTTTTGCACAGTATTGTAGGGTATTGAGCAAATATGAAACAGAACTGAAGCTGGACTGTTTCAGTCACCCGAGCTTCACGTCAAGACAATTATTTGTGATGAGATTTGGTTTCATGGCTACAACCCAGACACCAAACAGCACACACTGCAATGAATGGGCCATCAGTTTTCAAGTCTGGAGAAGGCATGGAAGGACATGAGCAAGATCAAGAGTATGCTTTCATTTTCTTTGATTTATGAAGTTTTTGAAATTCAAGAAACGCTACATGTTGAATTGCTTTTCCAGGGCCACACTGGGTCGACTGGCAGAACCCTTAATGGTCATGCCGTTAAATGCCAATAGGCTCAGCCTAACCTGTGTTGGTCTTTGCTCTTAAATACGATTCACTGTCTTAGTGAAGTCTGTCGTGTCGCCTCTTTTGAACCCAAATCCATCGTGTGGGACACGTTTTTCTGCACTGGTTCATTCGCTGACTTTCACCATGTCATTTGTCAGAACATGCACCCCTGCTATTTTGAGTGCTTCCTCTTGCATGCCTCTTCCATGCCTCTGTGTTCCATTTGTCCTCTGACACAATTCTAAGTGGCTTCACTTGATCTAGTTCTTTCAGGACAGGAGGGGAGGGTGGAAATTGCCTCCCTTAATTGAGTTACCTCACATATCTATTCCCTATTCACACTCGATCTGATCATCCTCTCTCCCACTTTTGCCGCCTCTCACACTTCATCACGTTATCATGCGGCTTGTCAGCAGATGCGAAGCTGCCGTCTGTTCTCATTTTCTCTTACAATATGTCTCTTAGACAAACTTTCAAACATGAAAATGCAAAAGAAAAGAGAGAAAATTTTCCGTCTTCCAGTTTATCATTGTGTTATAGCTGCAAAGAGGTAATTAATTGCTGACCTTGGAAACAACAGTTGTCAAAGTAATGTCTCGTCGCGTCCCATTTTGAAGCCGTGCTTGAACACTCAATCATCGCTCATTCTTCTTCAGCACAGGGAGCTGAAACCACCTTTTTGTGCCCTCTGCTGTCAATATTTACTAAAGAAACACAGTTATTTCTGCAACTGGCCTTACTGCATATGTATTTGTAGGAGTTTCCTGTTTGGAGTGCAAAATTGTGGGGCACACAACTGCAAATTGCCATGAATTTAACAGTGGAACAAAAAAATCATGTCTTTTCTGGCACTGAATATGGTTGTGATGGTTTCCAATACGAGTGTCGATTTCTTTGAAGTTCCAGGGGAAGATGTTGTCAGAATGAGTAGACAACTGGCACACATGGATGGCTCAAAGCTGTGAGCACTGTGCCAAAGCTTTTGTTATGTCCTGTTGTTCTTCATTGAGTTCTCACCATGAATGCTCAGAGTGAAGCCACACACGTATCTGGTAAATGACATTGGCATTTTGTGGAAACACAACAGAAACTCACAGCTGAACTTAACTAGGAGTGTCAGAGGGACAGGAAATACAAGGATGTGTCTCGTGTTAGACAGTGAGCTGATGGGTTTGCAGTGTTTCAGGTTTGTAGTCATATTTCTGCACAATGAAAAAGCCTTTGCATGTCTTTTCTTCACACTGCACGCACATGGATTGACTTTGTTAAAGGCTTTTTTTTTTCCTTCGGTTTTTTACATCACTCTAGGATTGGGTCTGTCATTCACCAGATAGAAATGTCCATCAAAGTGTAGTAATTATTGGGACTGAGGCACACCTGAGTGTGTTAGATCAATGCCTGCATATGTAATATTGACGTGCATAAGTACCTGATGCCTCACACAGCATGAAATAAAAGCACAATGAGCACGTTTGTATGCGGAGCACAGCGACTTTATTACCACGTGGATGGATACGGGTTTATCTGATGGTAAAGAAAAAAAAACGCTGCCTTCTACACACTGTACATGTCAGTAGGAAAACACAGATTTCAGGATTAGATGACTGTAACAGCTCAGGTGGAGTGCGAGATTCATCCAGAGTAGGGCTGCATTTTCAGATTCTTCCAGAGAACAGCCGTCTCGCATCACTGGCCCACACACCGTCCCAAGAAATTTCTAATACAAGAGTTCCCCCCTCTATTAAAGGCCTATTGATTTTTTTTTTTTTTTTTAGCTACTTCTCATTGATTTGAATTGCCGTGCTGTTTCCACAGGAAAACACACTGTTATTTTGCTTAGTGGATTACTCGCTTCCTCTTCAGGTCTGCTTGTTTATGACCCACTAATTTGTGCTGCTCTTTGCAGACTGCTCATGCTGCGTTTATCAAGAAGCACACTGTGAGCAGATCACCGGCAGAACTAGCCACTCTCGTCCGGTCTCGGCCCACTTGGTAAAATCGGGCCCTCGCTGTGATGTGGTTCTTTGATCAGTCCACCAAGAAGGCCGGAGAGGGGTGAAAGTGGATAAGCTGCAATCAATCTAATGAGTGCCAATCAATTGGCCAATCAATTGGCACTCATTAGTAAAAACACCAAGAAAACCATGCCCAGCAGGAAGTTCCTGAATGATGCTTCAGCCTTTTCTGCCCCATCTATCCACCTTTCTCCTTGCAGCCTGGCGATGAACTGAGCTGCCACAACAGTCTGTTTCTCCTCTCTCCCTCTTCGCCCGTCTTTACATCATCATCATCAGCACCCCAAGCCTAACCTAATTACCAGCGTATTTAACATTTATCTTAATTACCCCCATACCTCCTCTTACCCCTCTCTGATTTAATTAATGTAATCAATAATTAATTTAAATATCTCTTTTTAAATTAATTATTGTCGCATTGCAGCTAATTAGCTATACTAATTAACTGAATGGTTTGGTATCCCCTCTGTGCGTGTGTCACAGATCAAAACCATAAAGTGTTTCAAGTATTGTTTATAGGCGAGTCCTCATTATCAGCTTTCACTAACTCTCCCCGAGACTTTCCTCGTGCGCTTCTCGTTTGTTTATTGAGATAGAAACACCCAGCTGTCCTGTTGCTAAGCAGCACATCAGTTAGGAGCTTTAATTGCATTGTCTTTATGTTTGTCTTTATTCCTTATATTTCTAAGCTACCCTCCTTCTTGCAGTGTTCTTCCTCATTTCTCACATTTTTTTGTTCCATGCCATCATTCCTTTCCGTCACTCCTGTCTCTCTTTCTCTCTGCCTCTTCCCATCTTGACATTTACGGAGCGCTTCGATCACGTCGTGTTCCACAGCACTACAAACAAGGAGATGATATGACAAGAAAAGAGGAAAATGGCTCTCTGATTACAGTGTCTGCTTTGCATGCCAAGCAGAGAGCTGATTCACAGTCAAGATATATGTTAAATACATCCTGTGCCACCAGGACAACAACAAGCCAACTGCCACTGAACCACTGTGGTTTGTTAAATTGTGACTTTTGGCTTTTAATAATTATGAAAACATATCATTAGAGATACAATTATTAATTTTTAGAGTAAATTTTCACTTCAGAGGGCAATTGCCTCTCTGTGCAAGCCTATAAAAACCACGGTGGGCAGCTTTGCTCTGTGTGTGTGTATTTTGTCCACACACACAGTACATATACTGTGTCTTCCTGTCCATCCTGGACACACACATTGCAGCTCTGCTTTCTGTTGCTACACTGAACAAAAAAGTTGACTTGATTTTATTGTGTTCATCGGTCACACACACAAGTGGAATGTGGTTAACTAACATGATTTAGCTTTACTGGTAAATCCAATTTCATTCAGGAAGTTTCAATCTGATTTTTGTCACTTAATTTAACACAAATCTATGGTCACTTCTACTAAAATGAAAATGCCATTATTTCTGTATTACACTTACAAATACTTGCTGTACTGCCGACTCCAGTGAGTAATGAATATATTTTGTACACGGCTCAACTTAAACCAGTACAACCTACAATAAAAGCAGTAAGATAAAAGCATACTTTGTATCATATGTATTTCTAATATCACACAATTACAAAACTGGACTTCCAATCCACACAATACGCATGCGGCACATACAGAACTCATTTGTATGAAAGATAATGTAACAAAGCACTGACAATCATACTGGTGGAACTCCATAAGCTTAAATTCATCTTTATGTAAATAAATGAAAACAAATGAATTTTTGTAATATATCAGATTACAAAGAAGTAAACTCATCCCACTCAGTCTTTAGTACTTTTGTGAATATATGCAGCTTTCTAGCTCAAAGACCAGCAAGAAGACTGCCATAATCCCTCAAGAGTATAGTTAAACTCTGGAGATGTAACTTACAAAAAGCAAGTGTTCATGAGTCCGAATAACACAGCATCAGTTATTCCGGAGTTTAGTGGCTCTCATCAGACCAAAAAACGCTTTTTACACTCTGTGGTTTGTCTCGGGCGTTTGTGTGTTGTGACTGTACAACAGTCTCACTGTGCATCCATAAATCAGAGCTTAAAGTGAGTGTTAAAGCTGCACGATCACGGATTTTAAGTTTTGCAGCAGACTCAACCTCTGACACCGGAGGTCTCCTAAGACCACTCTGCACTCTACATGTTTTTGTTCCCTTGTCCAATTAGGTGTTGTCAAAATAGAGGAACTTTGTAGAAAAACAAAAAAAAGACCAAACAAACAAACAATATATATATATATATATTGTTTGTTTGTTTGTTTGTATATATTTTATTTTATTTATTTATTTATTTTTGGGACATGTGATGTGTTAATAACTATAGCTGAGGAGGAATCATTGACGACAAACAGCTTCTCAACACTTAAATTCCTCCGCCTGGGGCAGCAACTCGTCCCTGGGCACTCCACCCGTTTCCTTTGTGTCATCTTTTGTTTTTCATTGTTTCAGCAATTTGTTTCATCTACAAACTGTTGACGGGCCCCGCGGTACCCGTTACAGAGGGTCTACAGAGGCTGAAAGGAAGGCCCTGCAAAAGGCGGTTGAGAGCGCTCAGCACATCATAGGTGCACAATCACCTGCTATCAGCGACCTTCACCACCAGTGCTGTTTGTGGTGAGCACACAGCTCCCCACACTCCTCTCACCCATGTCACACACTGTATAACCTCGTGCCGTCTGCGAGGAGATACAGGAGTACCCGTGCCAGAAGCACTTGGCTCAGGAATAGCTCTTTCCCACTTTTTGTTACACTGCTGAACTCCTCAGTTCACTCATAATTACCCATCACATCACATCAGGACAACTACTGCCTGCATTACACACACTGGACTAACCTTACACTCTGTTCACTGGACATTTTAAATATTTAACCATTCTACATATTTATTCTGAATTCTACATATCTATAGGCCATAAATATATATTCTTATTTACCACTTCTATCTCATATTTATCACACTTTTTCATAATTGCACAATGCACTTGCATTTTATCCAAAATTGCACAATCCTTTTTGCACCCTGTCTTTAACTGCACAGTTTTCATATTTGCACCCTTGCGACTTTGCACAGTGCTACCATTTGCACTGGCAGATGCTAACTGCACTTGTACTGAGCAATGACAATAAAGTTGAATCTGTCTATCTATCCACCCATCCATCTCTCTCCCTCAATCTGAGGCCATGGTTCTCAGCTGGACAAGGGTGGAGTGCCCGCTGTGGCTCAGGGACGAGTTGCTGCACGGGACATGTGATTAGACAAAGGAAAACAAAAGGGGACAGAAAACCAAAGCAAAGTAACAATATAAAAATGTCAAAGTTTATTTACAAGAAATCAGCAAAACAGCCAGCCCCACCCCTGAGGAGAACGTAACAATGGGGGATAAACCATTAATTCAATACTTTTGTTCAGCCCCTTGAATTAAAGCAGAAATCTGCACTCCACTCATATCTTGATCGGTTGATTTAAAATCCACTGTGGAGGGATTCAGAGGCAACAATATAAAAACTGTGTCATTGGTGAAATACTTATGGACCTTGAAGGTTAAACAATATGGGTATAGTTTTTGATAATTATGGGTGGAGATCTTAACTTGAATGGCGAGTGAGTGTCATCACAGTTTCACTCTGTCCTGATGCAACATGTCATTTTCATTAATGACTGATCATCAAACTGGAAACTACTCACGAGTAGTTTTGTGGTAGAATGGTGCCTCTCAAGCAGCTCACTTAGGATCCTGTTACAACAAATGTCAAAAATTTCTGCCACATTTAAGGGGTCCCCACTAACCTCCACCCCACCCCAAAACATTCAGCACCCTCGATACAAATGTGCATGAGAAAAATGTGAAGCGGATTGTTGAACTGACTGGCTTTTTTTAGATTATGAATGGAACGGCTCGCATGCTTGACGGATCTCCAAGGGAGGGGGATATTTAAAAACACGTCTGATCCCAGCAGCCTCCTTCCCCGAGCAAACTCTGTTGGATGCTTCAATTTAAAAGACCAATACTGTTCATCATGTACGAAACAGAAAGCAATGCAATGTAGAAAAGATGATATAAAATATGCACTCGTAAGCGAGGCCACATGTCCCCCATATTAGCATCCCTACTATGGCTGCCAGTCAGTTTTCCAAATGACTTTTTGAAGGTTTTATTACTTGTTTTAAAGGCACTGCATCGGTTAACGCCTTCTTGCCTCTCTGATTTTTTTAACTTGCATATTCCCACTAGATCCCTGAGGTCTGCTGAGCAAAGGCTCCTAAGTGCCCTGAGGTCCAGATTAAAGCACAGAGGAGATCAGGCCTTTGCATTTGTTTGTACAAAATTGTGGAACAAACTTCTGCTTCACATCTGGACCGCTTCAACAGTAGACACTTTTATTCTTTGGCTTTTAAATCAGACTGAGTTCATTTTATCTTATAATTTAAGCTATCTGATTATTTTAGATGTACAGCACTTTGGTCAACTGCTGTTGTTTTAAATGTGCAATAGAAATAACCTTGATTTGACTTTAGCATTATTTGATGCAGCTGACTGAGGATGAACTCCCTGCAGATAATAATACGTGCATCAAAACTCGAGAACACAATATCAACAGAGCGTCCAGTCACATCTAACGAGCGATGTCACAGCACCAGAAATTTAGTAGTCTGTGGCAATGCCTGTATAAGTACATGAACATTACAAATTTGAACATTAATAAAAGAGACATTTCTGAGTAAAAAAGCAACAGCAGTAGAGAACAGAAAATGATACAATTATATTTTAACAGGACAGACTGAAATTTTAGCATGGTTGCCAAGTAACCTACTAACAGTTACTCCATTAGGTAGATGGCATTAGGTTAATATCTATATAAATTTAGTCCCTGAAAACATTTAGCCCATGGAACATATTTAATTTGACACCAATGGAACATTTTTTTAAAAAAGAAAATAGTAATGTATATTTCAGTATAAAGGACAATTCTTTGAACGCTGTCAATATGAAACGAAACCTTGAATTATGTGAACAGATCAGTTGCTTTGCTAGAAGTATTCGCTTCCCTGTTATGAAAAACAATAACATTGTTTGCATATTGATTTTTGCAAATCAATTATCACCCTTGGTGTTCCGCCTCAAATGCTAATTACTTCCACTGCCGACTCTTTACTGTCTTTCTTATCAACAAGTCGGGGCGGACCTCTCGCAGGCAGCTGCACTACTTTTCAGCTTTCATGTGTACTTTCTCCTGTGCTTGTGGGAGTCTTTCTTCTTCTTCTTCATGTAAAGATATATTAGAACACTTGTAGGCACACACTCCCTCTGTCAGTTGTGGAAGAATTGCAGCCTTGGCAAATGTACTCCCTACAATACACGCAGTACAAAAAGAAGAAGAAGAAGTGTTTGCAACATTCCTGCTTAAGACTGTAAAAGATACTGATGTAAAAGTATCTAAAAGAAATTGAAAAACAGAATGTGCAGAAAAAGAAAGTAATGACAATATTAAATTATTCAATACAGAAATTTCTATTATTTAAAAGTCCTTGTTGGAGGTGTTTTATGTCTCTGTGCCAAATAGACATTATAACCACGTGCTGCGGCATCAGCCATGGCAATGCTGGTGCTGCAATGCTTCCTGTTAAAAGGGAGTTGTTCCTGCCCACCACAGCCAACTGCTGGCTCACAGGAGATCACCTGACCCTTAAGCTTCTTTTGCAGCATCTTCGCCTCACATTATAAAACGCCCTGAGGTGACTAGTGTAGTGAATAGCCGTCGCGTACAAAACATTTAACTGAACTGAGTACAGCGTCATCACCAAAACGACAAAACTACAACAACAGCACTGAAGCTGTGAAACACAAACACACATGTAAACATGATGCCAGGACATGGGGGTTACATATCAGCGGCTCTGGACTTGTGTGCTTGCCTATAAAGCCTGTAAGAAACAGCTAAAAGCAGGTTAAACTTAATAATATAGAGGACAATTATTTTGCATCCCATGGAGACCAACACTAATTTAATAAGTTATGCATTTGTTCGGTGTACCTTCCCTCCAGTCTCATCAGCGAGAGACTTTCACAAGGGCTACCACCATGAATTAAAGGACTAATTTTTCCCCATCTCTCTCTCTCTCCCCGGCTTTCTATCATGATAAGCTGTGGCTTAATTAATTTAATAGGGTCAGGAGTTATTACCACCTTCACTGCACACAATTTATTACCATGAAGCATCACCTCCATTATGAATTCTTTTTCAGGACACACATATTTTAAGACTTTCCTCTCAAGCCTCCTCAGGTGTGCACTGCATGTACATGTCAGATACAGCAGCCTGCACATGATGCGCCGCAGCCGAAGAACCTACTAGCGAAACTGGTCCAAGTAGGTTTTACTTCCAAAGATTATCAGGAGAAGTAATGCGACAAATACACTGATGAGTACAGTATACAGCAATGATCTTACACCACATACATGCGCATACGCCATCACTTGGAATTGCACAAGAATATTTAAATCAAAAGCACCTTTGGGTCACCTCATAGAAGAATTTATTATTTTGTGAATACATGTATATAAAATATGCCAAATGGGTTAAATCATATAAATTTACTCCATTCTTGTCATCTGCACTGAGGTTTGGTCCATACTGTTAGAAGCTCTGCACACTGGAAAACCACTACTCATCACAGAAAGTGCCAAATATATTGACCCTAAACAGAAATAAGAAAACTAAGTTATTTTACTTCCGCTCAATTAGTCATTGACCCAAACAACAAACAAACAAAAAGAGTGGGCTGCATTATGTCACGTATTTTGTGGCAGTTCATCTCGACAGGGGCAAACATTTGTCCTAGTTTCCCCCCTTCTTTGTACATTCCCTCACATCCATTCCGATAGATTCCGCAATCTCCCTCTAGGAATTTACTAACATTTGTGAGTCCTTACATTAAAAACATGACTATTATTTTGTGGTGAAAAAGGACTTGCAGTTAATATGTAGCTACGGCGCAGAATTCCCACTGAAACCTAAATCCCCAGTCATACTAAACAAACGGGCTTGTGCTCGCCACATGCAATCCGCATACTATCTACATACATCAACCCCCCCCATTTCTCTACATAAGGAAATGCAGTTTCTTCCAGGTAAGCGGAGGAAGTGGTGACAATATTGCAACGTAGACGTCTGCACTTCTAAGGCAAGAAAGCAGGAAGAAGTCTGACTCAAGAAATTGAAATAATTGTGTACCAAGAGCAAGCAAAAAAAGGACAACTTTCCAAAGCGTTTCAGTGGGAGTGATGATAGACAGGGAAAAGCGTGAGGCTCAGACTGATGTAAATGGAGGAGTTGAGCACTCACAGTGCTTTATACAACACATTTGCCCTTACCCGTTCACTTTTTTTCTAGATTTAAGTGCTTTCTATGTAACATTCAGACACACGCGAGCAAATTGGGGTTCAATATCTTGCCCAAGGATACTTTGGCATACAGACTGGAGCGGCCAGGCATTGAACCAGCAACCTTCCAACTAACATGACTTGCGCTGCCTCCTGAGCCACAGCCACCCAAACAACGGAGACTGAAACAGTCACTGTGGCTCAAGTGGGGGAAAAACAGTGTGAGCGGTAAAGCTGAAAATAACATATGGAGGACAAGGAGCACGTGATATGTCAGCCTGAGAAAAGAAACTGTAGCAAGAAAACAAGTAAAGGAAAGAAAGAAAGAAAGAAAGAGAAAGAAAGAAAGAAAGAAAGAAAGAAAGAAAGAAAGAAAGAAAGAAAGAAAGAAAGAAAGAAAAGCCAGACTCTCGAGCCTCGGCCAAATAGTGCAGAGAAACTATACTATAAGTGATGACATCCAGCAATAATTAATAATTAAAAAACAATTATTATTTTATAAATAGAAAATAAATAAACTATTATTTCTTAATAAAAGACAAGACTCTCTCTGTGGAGTTTGCGTGTTCTTCAAGTGTCACCGTGGGTTTCCTCCCACACTCCAAAGACATGCACTTCCTGGGGTTAGGTTAACTGGCTTTGCAAAGGTGTGAATGAATGTGAGTGTGAATGGTTGCCTGTCTCTGTGTGTTGGCCCTGTGACGGGCGGGCGGCCTGTCCAGGGTGCACCCCGCCTCTCACCCTGTGGCAGCTGATAGGCTCCAGCCCCCCCCCCCCTGCGACCCTGAAAAGGATAAGTGGAAGTGAATGGGATGGATGCATAATTTTCCCATCAGTTTGCTTATTTTTTAATATTACTTCAGTCAAGTCAGACTGATACTAAATTTGCACTAAAGATGACCAGTGCCCCTTATACCAAGCGTAAAAATCAAGGTAAAAAAAAAGAAGAAGAAGAAACAAACAAAGAAATCCTGAAAAAATGAAAGAAAAGAAATCCCCATCTTTAACAGAGAACAAATTAAAAAAAAATGTATCCCCCTCAAAACCTATTGGACTTATCTGATATTTAGTGCACAGGTGTGGAACTAGTTCCAAACCGAATGCCATCAGGATCTGATCCAGATTCTGCTTTTCAGGCTACTTAATTTTATTATCGGAAACTCCATTTAACACATATTTCTAGCTGTTTATCTGCTGAAAAAAAGACATTTGTTACAGTAAGAAGCCACTGATCAGGATGTGATTTGGATACATGAATATATGACACAACAAACATTTTCTCATTATAAGAAATAAAGCTTTTCAAAAAGTAAAAAATGACCATAAAAGGAAGGTTTTACTGTAATTTTACTGTAACTCTTTAAACCTTGGAGAATTATGGGCATGACAATAGGATCTGATATGTTATCCTGGTGAGTGTTTGTGAGACAAGCAACATTCAAATCAGCTAAAATGTCTTATTATTATTAATAATAATGACAATAATAATAACAATAATTATTATTATCATTGTTTTTATTATTAGTAGTAGTACTAGTAATAGCAGAAGCAGCAGTAGTACTCATTTTAAAGACTTGTGTATAAGATTTCCTAAGACAGCCAGGCCTTCATCACAGGGTCCGAGGCGCTTGAATTTAAAACTTTTGATAAACGTTGGTGTGCAGGGTGCACTGTTAAGAAATGAGGCCCACTGCAGATCAATATTTTTTAAAAATGTCCATTTGAAGATGATTTACCAAGGATTACCAAGGACTTAATTTAAGATGAACAAATGCCAACATTGTTGACCACCATACACCAGATTAGGAATATTTAATTCTGATTATGTGACTACTATCACCTATGTTGTATTTCCACCACACAGGAACTAGAGAGGAAAGCTTCCCTCTATTATTTGTGAGGATCAAATAGCTGGCTTAGCATCCCTTTGTTCAGCCCTCCTATGTACAAGTGTCTAATCAGAGCTGTAAGCTGCTGTGCAGCCCATAAGCACAGCCAGGTACTACAGGAGGAGAGCTGAATGTGTGCCTCCCCTATTTTTGATCCTCTCCTCATCCTCACAGCAACTTCTTAATCCTTTTAGGATTCTGCTGGCTGCTGTAGGGTGACACGATGCCAATAAGCAGAAAGAAAATGTAAAACGGGAGGCTGTGTGTCACATCTGCCACAGTGCAAATGTTTCCATTAAAGAATTAGTGACATTCATCCAAAAGTTTTAAATGAGACGCAAGTTCCCGATCAATGCAAGATTCCTCCTTTACTGACATTCAGAGAGGAAGGATGAAAGTAGGTATTTAGCTCTGTGAAGTGTGCACTGGCTTTATAACATCAAAATATTAATCTTATCTGCAGCAATTGAGGAGAGATTATTTTATTTCTTACTCTATTTCATTTGTATTTTAATGAAAGTGTGTTTTTTTTTAATAGTCTTCATGAAAGAAGAAACGTCAGCAAATATTTTATCTTTTTATACCCTCCGTGTGCCGTTGGGGCCCAAGTAGATCACATTACAGCTTTGCTTTTCAGTTTGTGGCTGTGGAAAAAATAAATTTCTGGGAGCTCAAAACACCAAAATACTGCTAAAAAATAATGGAGCAGGTTTTCTGAAATTAGGACTGATGAACGGTATGTGAGATAAACTGGATTGGCCCCGGTGGCCAGCAGATTTGCCATGAAATAATCAGTCCTTGATGGCAGGCTTGGAGAGCTCAAAAACTCAAAAAAAATTGGCACATTTCTCTTTCAGCAGCTCAGCTTTTGGATTTAAATGCTTTAATTACCAAATACGGAAAAATGGCTCCACAGGGCCACCAAGAAATTTTCATCCACTGCAGTGCAGTACCTTAAATACCTAGAGCATGCTCTAATCTCTGTGATAAAATGTTATGTTCCACAGTGTCAAAGCTGCACTGAGGTCCAACAGGACAAGCACAGAGATGAGTCCAGTGTCAGAGGCTCTGAGAAGATCATTTGTAACCTTCACTAATGCTGTTTCTGTGCTGTGATGAATTCTGAAACCTGAATGAAAATCTTCAAACTGTTCCTCTGCAGATGATCAGTTAGCTGTTTTACAAACTCTTTGAAGGATTTCAGAGAGAAAAGGAAGGTTGGAGATTGGCCTATAAACACATCCTGTCTCAGTGATGCTGAGAAGCTAATCCATGCATTTATTACTTCTCGGCTGGACTATTGTAATTCATTATTATCAGGCTGTCCTAAAAGCTCCCTGAAAAGCCTTCAGCTGATTCAAAATGCTGCAGCTCGAGTACTGACAGGGACTAGAAAGAGAGAGCACATTTCTCCCATATTGGCTTCACTTCATTGGCTCCCTGTTAGATCTAGAATAGAATTTAAAATCCTTCTGCTCACGTACAAGGCTTTGAATAATCAGGCTCCATCTTATCTTAAATAACAACATACCACCCCAGTAGAGCACTTTGCTCTCAGACTGCTGGATTACTTGTGGTTCCTAGGATACTTCAGAGTAGAATGGGAGGCAGAGCCTTCAGCTTTCAGGCCCCTCTTCTGTGGAACCAGCTTCCAGCTTTGATTCGAGAGACAGACACCCTCTCTATTTTTAAGATTAGGCCTGTGGTGCGTGGCCACAGTGAGTGGGGCCATTAACATGGCTTTGCTGTCTGTTTTTTCCCCCACGTATTCCAAGTATTTACAATTAAGGGTCTCAGAATTTGCATCTTCTTTTTCATTATCTTTATTTTCACTTAGAAATAACCAGTGTTTTATTGAGCGTTTGGGCTGCTTTCTGAATTTTAAATATCACACAAACATGATGAATGAATAACAAACAACTACAAAGAAAAGTTATTTTTTTTAAAAAGGATTCTCACGTTCCCCATTTTTATTTTAATAACAATCAGACAAAAATAAACAAAAAGCAGATTAATTCAACAACTGATGCAACATAGAAGAGTGTCTAAAATCTAGCTAAAGAACATAACAGCCAAACAGGCCAAGGAAATCAATCTCATAGTCCTGTAGACTACTAGAGTATTTGATCGCCTTTACCCAGAGAATAACACTGCAAATTTAAACACCACCTTTAAAACCAGCAGTTATGAATGTTTTTAAAGCACTCATTGGTAACCTGTATTTCCTGCTTGAGGGGAGATCTTGGCTACACTGTATGATGTCCCTGGACCTTAGCTTCATGAAAGGTAAAATCAGGAAACTTAGTAGCAACAGTAATAAAACAAAACATTTTCAACTCATCTGATTTAAACTTTAAAGTCATTTATAATCAAACCCAAGATAAATACTTTAAATTAATTGTTTGACTAATCTGATTTAGTGCCCTGTAGACACTGGATAGCATCTTCTGATTAGCGTTAAATAGCCTCGGTATGGGCAGCCTCCTTTTTAATAGACGGACGCTTCTCTTCTAAGACCAGAGAGAGAGTGAGGAAAGAGGCTGAGGAAGAGCAGCTGAGAACAACCTTCTACCCCTGCAGTCCTCATGTCACTCAGTTTTTTATATTTATAACTGTTTTTGGTACAGGGTGAACTGAATCAGTGAATCATAAAAGAGGAATTATGTTGCGATCATAGTAAATCCAAGCACACAAGATTGACCGCCTTACCTCTGAGAGCGTTACATCACAGACAAAATCCAGCAACTTTACCTGCCCCCGCTTGACTCTTTCACCAGTAACTGTGACTTCAATCAGCTCAAAGAGCTAATGGAAGAAAAAGGCAAAAATGCTTTGTT
>VUQK01039101.1:0-31668 GCA_015106715.1 Bujurquina vittata
TTTTCATATTAAAGCAGTTAAGCAATCACATTTCAGCCATCATTTGTTGCCAGGGTCAAAGAA
Source organism: Bujurquina vittata (assembly GCA_015106715.1). Taxonomy (NCBI): domain Eukaryota; kingdom Metazoa; phylum Chordata; class Actinopteri; order Cichliformes; family Cichlidae; genus Bujurquina; species Bujurquina vittata. The sequence continues at coordinate 64 of VUQK01039101.1, forward strand.
ATCTGCCCGGAGGCCTTCACAATCACTTCTGCAGGCCCCTGTAGCACAAAATAAGCGTCTGCCAACCTGTTGGTTCAACCAATCAGATTTTGATTTGGCCGCACCAACGCCTTCTCGAAGGCGTACGGTAACGTCAGCATATTCATACACTTTGATTGGATAGTCAGAGCACGTACTAGCCAGACCTAGCAAACTGCGTCTGTAGCGAGCTGCACAAGCAAAAATATAGTTGTGTCGATTTTATATCTGTTTTGTCAACCCACAATGGCTGAAAGAGGAGAAGAAATGGGTTTGGTTGCAGAATTATTGTCAAAGCCATTTTAAAGAGAGACTTTTCAAGAAAAGCTGGATATCATTAAGAAAGGTCTGGCAACTCTGAAGCTAAGCAAGCCTGTCACAACCGAGAAAAGGATTTGTCCGCCGCTTTCAGTCCACTAATTACGAGCGGTAGCACTGACTCTCTGGCTCCGAGGAACACTGCAAACTGTATTGCTGGGAGTGCTTGTTGTTTGCCGCTGATCGACATGGTGTTTGGAGCCATACTGGGATTTTAACTTTGACTTGCCTAACCAAGGCAGCAATGGACACCCGGACACTTCCAAGCAGCGGTGCTTTCCAAAACTTTCGGGGAAACCGGAGTGGAGTGTGCAGGGAAACAGCTTCACAACGAAAAGGTGAAGAAAAATATGGAAATCTTAAAAAGACTTAAAAAGACATTTTGGGGGGCAAGCAGGAACTTTAATTTCAGGGACAGGATAATAATGAGGTTGTTAATGCTTTTTTATGTGTCATAGCTGTAGCGGCAGTAAGAGACTTGTGCACCCCGGGTTTGTTTCTTCAGTAAATGCATTTATTCTGCTCTCAATCTGTAGTGCAACAGGTCTTTATACTGCATTTCTGCATAAAAAGATGTTTTTTATAGCCATAAAATAGTTATTGATGGTGGAGTGATTCAGGCGGAGCACTACTGAAGGCCTAGGTGTGAAATGCACGGCCCGCCACTGGATTCACTATTATTATTATTATTTTTAAATGTTGCTGTAAGAGCAGATTAAAGTATGCTTCATGGACCAATATCTTTTGGAGTCTATGTAAAGCAGTATACTACTGTATGTCCTGAGTAGCATTCTGTGCTCTAAACCTTGGGTGTGTCTCACTGAAGGCACTGACTGACAACTCTGAAACTGACTGAAACTAAGCAGGCAATTGAAGCTGAGGTCATTTTAAGCAAATAACACAGGTTAACAGCACAGGTTAATTTGGAGCGTTGTGGTGCGGCCGATTTGGAATTGATTTTAATTGCTAACTAATAATAGGAATGGAAAGTCAGACTGCCATAACTTTACAGATTACCATAACTTTACACAAGCAAAACAATCGCCTGCATTTGGATGACCAAATGTAAAATCCCAATTACAGTCGTACTTTGTCAAAATAGTTTTGAGGGATAGCATTTAGGTTAAAAACTAAAATTTAGTTAATGTCTCGATCACACCTAACCATTGTTTCCAAAAATTTCAGATAATAATTGATTGACATTAAATTAACAGGTGGTGTTTGTGCATAACCAGCTATGCATAACTTCTACTCATTACTGAGCATACTGCAGCCAACTACAGTGTAGCAGATGTTGGAACGAGAGGATCGTCAGCTCAGCCTCGGTCACCAGTGAAAGCATATTAGCTGTAAAACTCAGTAAAGGAAACTCTAAGGTATCAGGATAAACAATCACGATAGGATACATTGAAAGGAAAAGTTCCTGTTGTAAAATGGTCACTGCATTGGCGTGGTGATCCTCAGCTGTCCATCAAAAATCAGTTCAGCTCTTCTACTAGTCGTAACTGTTAGGAAATTCCTACATAAAGGCTGTTCTACAAGCTCTGGAATTCAGGGAAGACCAGTTAAGGCACAGTTACCTTGCTAACTGTAACTTCACATCCTGCAGGAGAATCAGTGGTGCTTTCGTAGTTGGTATTTATCACGTTATAGTGTTGTAAACAGGCCCATATTGTGAAGCTGCCCTTTCCCATCACAGCGCAATCAGTTTCTAGCATTCATGATGTGTTAAAAACAAAGCCAGTGATTTGGATGACTCTTAATTTATTGCTATGTTCTTTCTGTTTTAGAAGGTGATGGATTAGTTTGAAGCAAGACAGCCTGTTGTCACTGATGCAGTAAGCCTCAAGTTCCAACTCGAACAGATGATACAACAGATGATCTGACACACAGTTCTCTACACATCAGATTTGTCTGTTACAGGTACATATTCTGCTTTACATGAAGATTCAAAGTACCAGGACTCATCATTACTTGGGTTTTTTAAAATCAATTTAATGCTTAAACAAAATTAGCTAATTTGTCGATGCATTTTTAAATTGACTGAGGGACACTGATCAGGCTTGTGGATCCTTCCATTCCTATAAGCAGTGATGTTGAGACTCATTAGTGGATGCTGTAAGAGTGATCACAATCAAGGCAACACATTTTGCTTAAATTGCCTGAATTAGATACACTATATATCCAAAAGTATTCATTCATCCACACAAATAATTTAATTCAGGTGTTCCAGTCCCTTCCCTGTCCACAGGTGTATAAACCACCACCCAGGCATGCAGACTGCTTCAACAAACATTGATGAAAGAATGGGTCGCTCTCAGGAGCTCAGTGAATTCCAGCGTGGTACCGTGATACGATGCCACCTGTGCAAAAAGTCCAGTTGTGAAATTTCCTTGCTACTAAAAATCCCACAATCAACTGTTAGTGGGATTATAACAAAGTGGAAGCGACTAGGAATGACAGCGATTTAGCCATGAAGTGGGTACACCGCGTAAAATCCCAGAGCAGGGTCAGCGGATACTGAGGTGCATAGTGTGCACAGAGTCCTGACCGCAACCCAATAGAACACATTTGGGGTGAATTAGAGTGGCAATTACCAGCCAGGCCTGCTCATCTAACATCAGTGTCTGACCTCACAAATGCACTTCTGGAAAACTGGTCAAAAATACCCACAAACAAACTTCAAAACCTTGTGGCTCTTAATACTTAAATAATTAATATAGGTAAAATTTTGAATTGTGTATCTGAAATATGTTTTTGAATGCAGCCATATTTATTTTGTACTACTGACCAAGCCTCTTTATTGCTGTGCTGTGTCTTTTTGAACCGGTGGTTTGAGTACAATAAAAAAATTATCTTCGGTTTATGTGTATTGCATCCAAGCAATTGTAAAAGTATTAGAGTTTCAGTTTTGAGTTAGAGTTTTGAAAAATGACATTCAGGTTCTACTGACTGTCCAAATTGATTTGGAAGTGGAACACAGGAGTTTGTGTCCTGGAGTATAGAGTAGCTAGCTATTTTTTAAATTTAAAATCTTTTATTTTTACTTTTTATTTTGAAAAAGAAATGGCAAAAGAGAGGGGAAACTTGCTGGGTTGAAAAAATAAGCAAAATGAGAATCCATCCATCCATCCATCCATCCATCCATCCATCCATCCATCCATCCATTCTCTTCGGCTTAATTCAGATCACAGCAATCAAATAAAAAAAGTCTTCAGCATAATTTACACAATATTCAGTCTCTCTGTGTCTCTCATCTCTAATCCTCTGAGGAGATTCCAGTTTCTAAATCTACATTCCCTGTATTAACTTTATACTGTCAGCTCTCTGATGAACAAAATGCAAGCAAATTTTAAAACTCTGACATAAAGTCTTTTCCCCCTAACAGGTCTTCGACATATTCCGACAGGTGATTGTAACGCTGTTGTAAGATAATTATGTTGCTGTGCTTTGTAAAACCCATTGTTAAAGACGTGTTATAAGTCACACTTCGCACAGTTCACAAGTGTTTCCTGCTTCTTCTTTTTTTGCCCTGCTTAACAAGGTGACGGGACACATACAGCAATACTGATTTTCTTCTGCCTGTAGGGGTGGCTGCCCCAGATTCCACTGGCACACCTGATGTTGGCACACATTGACTGGTTGCTTGTCTTTGCTGATATTCATGCACTCATTTATGTAAATGTCTAAAGATAATCTGAGTAACCATGACACACAAAAAAAAAGGAAAAAGAAAAAACAAAACAAAAGACAAAAAACAAGAAAATAATTTAATGGACACATTCTGTAAATGCATTCTACATTATAGAAGCAATTCCCCTGTCCTCTAAAACTGAACAAAGAAAAACTAATGAGTGCTCTTTCTCCATCCCATCACTGCCTAGAAAACAAAACAAAACATATAAGCGTAGTCAACATTTCAGTCAGTGCTCCGCTGTTGCATTCATATTGATTGAAAAATGCTTCAAATACAGTCACTAGTGTTAATGTATTCTACATTATTGGAACAGCTCCACCTCCCACCAGAATTAAACACAGCCAGACTGATTAATGTCTGTCTGCCACTTTCCAGAGAAAATACTAGGCTATATTTTGAACACACAACAATTAACAGTCATACCAATTGTATTCTTATATTTACAAAAAATCCCCCAAACAAAACAAAACAAAACTGTGCAAATGTGAGGTCTCACCTGTGAGGTTAGTGTGGGTTTCTGCCTCAACACAATGACAAGAAAGAGTGGTCAAATGATTACTTTGAATGTGGGCCTATAGGCTTTCCATCCAATCAAAAGTCTAAAATGCTACCTGTATTTTCTGTTTTCTGTGCCCTTTTCTTCTTTGGTTGCACACACACACACACACACACACACACACACACACACACACACACACACACACACACACACACACACACACACACACACACACACACACACACACACACACACACACACACACACACACACACACACACACGCACACACACACAAAGAAATGTGAGCAAGTGGCTTGAATGGGTGGGCTGAAGCCTAATTTATGGTCACCACATTGGTTTTGTCACGCACCAACTGTCATGTCACCATTTAAACTGGCACTTGAGGGCATGCTGCTGCAGTCTTCTCCTGAATGATAGCTACTGCCACAAAAAAAACCTTCACCAGCGGCACTAGTATAGGAATAGAAGGAGTCAAAACAGGGAGCAAAGCAACTGCAGAGTTTTTTATTCAAGAAGTTAAAAGTTTTTTCCAGAAAGACTCATCTTTTCAAGCTGCTGCCTCCCTCTGTATAATCTGGGAATCTCTGTGCCCCTATACTGATATATTATTGAAATGGTGGTAAAGATGACCTGCTTCTCTGATGTCTTCAACCCAACCGCACCATGCATGCCAGGTTACAAAAACTGTACAAGAAGCAGAAATAACACGAAAGTGCAGTTGTGATGTTACTTTTGGTGCCATGTGTGAATGTTACAGCAGCAACTATAGGAGTGAGTCTAACCCTGGCAATGTCCACTGTTGTCTTGGTGCATACATAGTTTTTCACTTTCAACCACAGTGTGTATAAAGTAAAAGACATACTTGTACATCTAAAAAAGTTTAAACATCATGAAAAAGTTCTTCTTTTTGTAATTTTATTTTAAAAAGTAAAATTTCATGTATTCTATAATTATTACATGAAAAGCAAAATAGTTCAAGTATTTAAAGAAATAGAGAGAGATTAGAGATCATCAAAATCATAAATCCAGTACCGCATATCATTAGAATATTTCATATAGCTGGGATTTCTTTACCATGAATTACTGTATCAAGGCTATTAATAATATTCAAATATTTTTAATAATGATATACTGGACTGTGGTGTTTTGGATATATTTGCATGCTTTACGTGCTTTTTAGTAAAGCATTTTTACTGCGCAACCATGTAATTTGTCATGTTCATATGTGTTGTCCTTTTAATATAACTATTACTTCAGATTTACCCCGATACTATTATAAATGTAGTCATTGCCAGTCTTTCACACCAGCATTGAAAGGTCTTTTCAGCAAATAGAATTAAGGTACAAGTTCAGTGACGGAAATCCAGGTGGGAGTTGTGTCTTTCTGCTTCAGTAATGACTGCAGTCTGATTTGTAAAACTGAAAGGAGGCATTCACACCATCAGTGCCAAAGAAAAATAAGCCATCTACAGTTCAGCAGACTTGGCCCGACACATATCTGTGCCTGTCTCCTTAATGTAACGCATTCTCAGTCCCAACTCATCACGTACTGATGCTTGGTCAGGACCCCAGTGCGTCAGTGTGTGGGTACGCGGTAACACACTGGGGAGCAGTGCTCTTAGGCGCTCCTGTTCTGGAGCACTAAACATGTTTTAGCTGGTTAGTGCTCCAGAATAGGAACTTACTGTCTCTGGAACTATTACAATGGCTTTGGCAGTGGTGTCAGAACCTGGATGTCATTTTTAAAATCTCTCAACACAAACCTCAAAATGCCCACTACTTACTGTATAACACAGGCTGTCCAGCACTCAAAACACAGCATTTTACATTCATTTTTTTAAAGAAACCTTGCACTTACAGAGTCATAGAGACATTTATTGAGATCACCCACACACAATCTACCAGCAGTTTCACTGTCTACTTATTCATACAATTGTTAGATGTTGTAGTAGAGAATATGTGATGCATGTTCCACCACAGTGGTACACGTAATGCCACTGTACTATCAACACTACTAAGTATCAGTAGAGAGAATGCAGTGGACTCACTGAGCACACCTGAAAGTCATTGATGAACTACACTGTAAATCACAGCGCAGGTTTCCTTTTAACGAAAGCAGCAATTAGCTACAAAAAAACAAAAACTAGAGTACAGCAAAGAAAAAAAAAAGAAGGAAAATACAAACCCTGTCGACCCTGTCATGGGCATTTGGCCACAGGCTCTCGTCCACATCAGAATGAATGTTCTCATTTTCCAGACGTCTTAGTACAAACCTTTAGGCGTGTTGAATCCAGGCCTGACACTGGGCTGCTGTGACGTCACTGCCATGCCTCATCCATGGCCTGGTGAAGGGTCGCTTGTTGATGCGCGCGCCTGTCACTACACTTTCCACCTGCATCAGTCGGGTTGAAGAAAGGAGACTACACTCAAGGGCTAGCATGAGGTGGTTGGTTGTTGATGGGCCTGAAACCATGATTGCACCAGCTGACCACGGTAAAACCTGACATTTGCCGTGTTTCCATCAGTACCTCGCGTGAGTCGACTCGACATGACTCGCCACAGTCTTGTTTTGTTTCCATTACAATTGAGGTCCACCTTAATGTGGGTGGAGTCGATATAGCAACGCGGGCAGCAGTCTCTTGACGTAATTTGTATGCGGCTCAAAACACAACACAACAATGGATGAGATAGGGGCAAGCTAGCAGTAACTAATACCAGTTTACTGTCATCATCATGCATAAGTCCCCCGTACAATGTTTTAATGGATGAAGGTTATCGTTGTTGAGTATTAAAATATGTATGCTGTGTGCTCTCTTGTTGCAAAACTACCGCTGCAAACCGTTGGTCAGGGCCTTCAACCAAGCCTCCTAATGGTTTGTGTGCCTCCATTTTCTTGCTGTCAGGTTTTAAAAATGGTGGGATTGATTCTTGTGAAGGAGTCGCTCTAGTGACGGCACTCCCCGGCCAATCAGCGGCATGCTGTTCTTTGAAGTGAAACTTTCAGATCGCTGGGAACCCCGGCTGAGTGGGTACTAAAAAAATACCTGGTACCTGGTACCAGGACCTAATGGAAATGGCTGCAAACTGTGCCAAGTCAAGTCGAGCCGCGCTGAGCAGGGTACTAATGGAAACGCGGCAATTGTCCTACACAAAAGGTCATGCCAGCATTTCTAGAGAGTTGATGAGTGTTAGCTCATCAAGGAATACTACAAGGAACTCTGCAATGTCTGAGCCAATACAAGGTCCACATTCTGCCAAGCAATTAGTGGTAGTAGTTAACTGTAATGAAATGACAAGGCAGACATTTTAAATGCACTGTGGGAATAGCATTTTGAAATAGTAATTCATTTGTATTTGTCTTTTTGAACCAGAGGTTTCAGGAAAATAAATGAATCATCTTTGGATTATGTGTACTATATCCAAGCAATTGGAAAAAGGGTTAGAGTTTTGAAAAATGACATTGAGGTTCTACTAAATGAGAAGCCACATGGATTTGGAGGTGGAACACAGCAGTTTGTGTCCTGTGTACTGTTTTTTTTGTTTTTTTTTAAATCTTCGACTTCTCATATATGTCACATTTGTATTTTGAAACAGTAATGGTAAAACAATCAGAGAAGGAAACTTGCTGGGTAAAAAAAAAGTTGAAAGCAAAATAAGAATCTCCTATTTAGGACAAGAAAGGAAGTCTTCTTCAGCATAACTCACACAATATTCAGTCTCTCCGTCTCTGAGTTCCAAGCCTCTGAGGAGATTTCAGTTTCTAAATCTCTGTTCCATGTATTTAGCTTAGACTGTCTTCTCTCTGACCAAAACTACGTAAACACATCTAAAAATTGTGATATAAAGTATTTCCCTTTATTTCAACAAGTGATTGTGGGCCTATACTAAGATAACTATTTTGCTGTGCTTTGTAAAATATACTGTCAAAGATGTGTTAAAATGTATGATTTGTCACAACATTCAAGTTCTTTTTTTTCCTTACCAAGGTGACAGCACATATACAACAATACAGATGAACCAGCAGAGAATACTGGACTATGGAGTCAAAGCGTATATATTTAGTAGTGTCTATTTTAGATGAGCATATTGAAGATGTGGCTGTAAAGGTCACGGTCCCCTTTGTCCTCTCAGGGCCTGACCTGCCTTCTCTCTTCATCTCTTCTGCCTGTAGGGGTGGCTGCCCTAGATTCCATTGGCATACCTGATGTTCATCTACAATCACTAGCAGTTTACAATCCCAGTTCTCCTCTCCATTCTGGGGAAGCCTGCCTGCCACACTCTTTCCAGCAGAGAAATACTTATCCAAGCTGAAATCTTGTCAGAGAGCTCCTGCCTGCACTCAAACCTGTGGAGAAACAGTAAGTCCTCACCTGCCTCCTTGCCAAAGAACGGCAGTGAACATACCTGTGAAGACTGCATCAACTTACCTGAACCTGCAACCTGTGAAAACAGCAAACCTGCATGTCAACCTTGTGGTAACTGGATCAGAGCCTGAGAAGAAACAGAGACTTGAAATCTGCTACTTGTAAATTAATCTTCTTTAAACAACTGCAAATACTCACCTGATGTTCACTTCAAAGTATTAATTAAATCCTTTTTCAGTGCATCCTGGCATTTAGTCTTTTGAACAAATCCTGACAGTAACGGTACCCAGTGTCTTAACACGTGTCACAAGGTTCCCTGACAAGGTTTTTTTTTTGGAAGTTTTTATTCGTATTATTATTATCTTGCACTCACTTGTAATGTTAATGCTGTGGTCAGCAGGTGGCCAGAACTTAAGATGGTCAGTGAGTGAGACAATAATGGCAACACATCAGATTGAGAGTCACAGGAAACCATTTTCAGGCATTTTAATGAAAAAACAAAGTCCTATGTGTTGTGTAGGTCTTTTTATTCTTTTTAATTACTGGATAATTACTTATTACATATTATTATTATATAATAACCATACAAACAGTCACAGTGGGCATGTGTGTGATATGTTCAGGATCGATTCCTAGAGAGCAGGCGGTGACCGTTATGAGCACATGTATCTAATGCTGGTTTCTTCCTTCTAATCTACTTTCTGTGTAAAGGACCACTGTGATCAATGGTTTGTTTATTTGCCTGTGTAATAAGCAAATTATGCTAAGCGGGAGAAGTCACCTCTAGCATTAACCTGCTTGCATTTTAATCAATGACTTAAGTGATTTTTATCAGGATGCCACAGGCAATGAGGTGATAGAGCCGGTTACAGAATGGAATCTGTCCTTTTAAATGTCAAAGAGATTTAGTTCTCTTCTTTAGTGGTTCTACCAGAAAAAGCTATTTCTCCTGAAGTCACCCATCCAAGCAGCATTCATCATAGTGTATTTGAAATTAATGGCCTCATTTATTACAACAAATGCAATTCTGATAAAATTATAGTATTGACTTCAAACTCTGTTTTGATTGAGTCAGCTGTGCTTCATCAGATTACTCTTTAATTCTAATTAGTAAAGCACTACTGGCCATCAGTCCACAGTAAGGCAAATTATAAAAGGTCATATTACCTATTCCAATTATTCCACCCAGTTTATTTCATTGTGTGCAAATATCATAGGATAAAAACTGATATTCTGTGAAATTTTGTTTTCCGTTTTTTCATCCTATGCAATAGTGTTTTCCTTTGTCTATTTAAAAAAAAAGATAGTTAACGTTGCAAGTATTTTTTTTTAACATGGCAAGTTTAAGAGACAACTGTTAATCTTTAAATATTTGTTTGGCATGTTCGTTTTATCAAACCTTTATCAACCTGAGTCGCTAATCAAGATTCAACAGTAAGAATTCATAAAAAAGTAAATTTTCACATAATGTACATGTGTTGTGAATGGATTAACTGCACCCCATGCAACTGACAAAAAAAATGTGAATTTAATACTGATTTTAAGCAAAGTTCTTGCAACAGATTTGAATATGTTCGACATCACAAATTAGCAGGTTACTGGCAGGAAAGACGGTTGTGGCAAACGGGCTGGTGCGAGGCTTTGTTATGGCACAAAGTAAGTGTTACCACTGTGGAGAATCTTGGCAATCTGGTTTATTTTATTGTCGGCTGGTGAATCTGTACCTAGAGGTTGATAAGTGTTCAATTTTGGGTCTTAGATCTGAATCTGAACAGCAGGACCTGCTGTGGTGGGGGCGAGCTGACTACCCCAGCTGGATTCTGAGTCACCAGCTGCTGCTGGCTTTCTGTCTTGGAGTTGCCAATGTTTATGGCAATGGTTCTCCCACATGTAGCACCTGGCTGCACCAAGTTGCTCTCCGGTGTGTTCACTGGAGCGTGAAAGTAGGAATGTGTGTGATTGGGTGAATGAGGCCTGCTGTGTAAAGCACTTTGAGTGCTTGAGTAGAAAAGCGCTATACAAGAATCACTGGAGCTTGGAAAAAGGCGGCTGGACTTCTTTAAGAGGTTTCTCCTCATCTGAAAGGTTTCTTCAGTTCTCGAACTCAAGAAACCTTTCAGATGAGGCGAAATGTCTTCAAGAAACTTAAAGAAGTCCAGTCGCCTTCTTTCAAGCTCCGGAGACTACTATTGCCTGGATGACTGAGAACATACAGTACACAGGCAAGAATCAGTCCATTCAGTATTATACATCAATCTACTTAAATGAATGGCTGCTTGTAGTTTGAGAGGAAACATTCTTAAAACACACTATGAAGACAAATAATAATATGACACAGGTTCACTCTTTCATGATACATGCAATCTATACTGGACATTTTGACATTTTCTGTTTCTCTGTCTCTGCTGGTTTCATATGCAGCTGTCAGACTGCATGTATCCTGTCACCACAGGAGGTATTTGTTGTTTATTAATGCACTATTTTGCATTTAATAGGTTTGCACACAGCAGTACAGGCTACAGCATATTGCATGTACTGTAGCTGAGCTGAATTTGAAATTCTTTGGCTTGGATGTTTGTTTACATTGTTAAAGATGCACATAGCCCTTTACACAGGGGACAGATTGGTCAAGAAAGGTAGAGGCCATATGAGATCATTCTCATCTATGCTACTATATTTTTAATTAGACACAAATGTCAGACCAATATTATCATATTTTTTTAATAAAAACATCCTCGCATTGCCTAACCACACACACATACACCAGAGAAATAGGTGTTGTGTGTCCTGCAACTTAGTTCAGCATTCCTGGGGGAAAACAATGAATAAAGAAAATTGTGTATTTACGCACAGTTACAGTAAGGGGGATGTAGAAGTCATACATCAAACTCACAAAGTCACTAAAAATCAAATATGCAACCACATTACATCAATAATAGAAGTGCTTCAGTTTTACAGTGTTGAAAAACAATTATTTTTAAACAGCTCATCAATATTCAATTATCAGTTTCCGCTATCAATCTTGCATCTGGGTTGCGTTTCAGAATGAAATTCCTATGATGAATCTTATTTGTTCTCTACACTTTTACCATTTGTTCCTTCTGAATCTGAGGAGGTCAGACTGACTAAATTTCAGCTTTAGCTAAACCTCTTTGACTTCACTCTTTGCATTACATGAGTTGTGCTACAGATTTTACCTATGTGTATGTGGATTCATATGAGTTACTTTCAATGTTTGCATTTACTGCAGTTGTAAGGGGAGGGCCCCTTGGTGTAGAAAGATCTGAGTGGACTCCCAGAATGGTTGCGATGGGGAGGGGTATGATAGAGTGCAAATCTAAATATGGTCCAATCCTGCTGCTTAATGTCACTCCTGCATTTGGAGACTGAAAAAAAAATCCCAGGAATGAATATGAAAAACGAGATTGGTTTTCACTGTGTTTAGCACATTTGCATTCCCTCGGCACAGGCACAAGGTTCTTAGAGAGAGTGGTCTGTCTGTCACTTTTGTGGCCATGGTGTTACATTGTCAAGGAAATGCATTTTTGATGTTAAGTATAATTCATAAGGAAATGGTTTATACAATCTGACAGTGATGCGTACTTTTGTCCTAAAATACAGATCTGAAACAATCAAAGCTGACCACTTAGGCTCATTACGGTAAGATCTACGTTCTGTGGCTGACAAAAGTATGCAAACTATATCGTATCAGGAATTCTGATACTTGTGTCATTTTGTGAGTCTAATATATACAAAAATGCGATGTGCAATTAAAAACAAACAGAAGTGCACTTTCTCCATACTGAAAATGACATGTACATCTAACTGCATGAAATGATGAATACCAGTCTTAACAAGAGAGGAACTTTTCCCTTTTTCCTCTTAAATTCTTTGGAATATCTGTAAGAAGTGTCTTAAAATGAAATGCAGAGCAGTTCAACCTCTCCACCAAAAAGTAGCTAAAAAAAAATCACCTCTATCATAGACTTGTGAGAGATTGGTATCATTCATTCCCAGGAGGATCAAATACGTCATCAGAAATCAAAGCATGCATCTCAGTGAAGTAAGGGTACACTGAGTGTGCTAAACCGAGGTTGTTCAGCAGTGCATTCTAATGTTGTTTCATCGAACAATGATGTACTCCTATTTTGTTATATATTAATAAAATGTATTGTATAAAATATGGCAAAAAATATAGCTCCAAATGATTACATACAGCTGTATTAACAGCTGGTCTACCAAGGCAAGATCATGCCAAAAAAAAGCCTATAAAGCTTATAAGATAAACAGTGATGGACTTATTCCCCTCCACATATATGAAGACATGCATAAAGCAGACAGTCACGCTACATCAGTGCACCTTTTTCACTCAATGAAATTCAATTATGAAAAGAAAATGTTGAATCATCACAATTTACTGAATGGACATAAAATGAGATGCAAATAAGTGTGGTAGTATGCATTTGAGGCATTTTGTCACACCATAATGGTATAATGCTGATAAGGGAAGCAAGGCCAAAATAAATTTATTCACACTGACAGAAATAGAGAAAAAGACTGTGGAATATGAAGAGGCTCAATTGTAGTACATGGAAGCAAATGTACATAATATGGCCACAACATAATATAAATACTGGAGGGGTGTCTAAAATAGCAATGTCAAAATTATTATATTGCAGTATTCCATTTGAGATTAGGTTGTAATGTGTTGATTTTTATGTGTAATTGCTGTTTAATTTAAAAACACAAAGCCAGACTTTATTTTCAACTAATCATTCAATTATTACGCTTTTCCTCCCAGCATCTACTGGGAGTAAAAAAAATCTTTCTTTGGATAATGTAACAGCTCAATTCAAGTCTTAAGTATACCATTAACACACACTCCATCGTTTTTTTTTTTTTTTGGAAATGTCTGCCAGCCAGCATGTCTGTCTGTTTCAACATGGCAAAATTTGAACCATGACAATTCACACTGCTCTGTTTCACCCTGATCACTGCGGAGTCAAGATGCCAGAATCTCGTTAGCCAGTCAAAAGCCACCAAATCTTAGCCCTGATGCCTGCTTTGCCTCTGCGAGACAAAATGTTCTATGGTGTGTGTCTGTCTGTAGCATCTGTCGAAACCACTGGTGGTGCCAAAGACTTATCTCCTGTTAGCTACAGTCATTTGCATATGTCCTTGCAGTTGTTTGGCATGAGCTCATAACGACAAGAGGGGGCAAGAAGACTTGTAAAAGAGATGAGAAACAGTTATGACAGATCTTGTCCATCTGCACATGATTTGGTCTGATTTTTTTTCTTGTTTTAATGCTGTTAAACATGGACAAAGGCCAAGTAGCACTTAGCTGCTGTGAAATTGCTTTATTTGTTGTGTCCAAGAGTTACTACTGTCTCCAGGAGGGTAATTCTTTAATTGAACTGCGCATAGTAGTTTGGACTGAGAGTGGATGCTTATTCTATGCCTTAAAGCTGCAATAAAGATTTATTTTTCTGGTGCCAGGCAGTTATTTGACATGTATTTGGATCATGCTCTGTAGCATTATGGGGACTTCTTGTGCTAAAACTTTATTACTTTGGATGAAATGACCCACATACACACATTTAAAAAAAACAAAAACAAAAAACCCAAAACGCGGATTTAAGTTGATTTCACAACAAACGGAAATGAAGCTGTGACAATAACTGTAACACAAAACTGGGTTTATCAGTCCTCTGTTCTCTCACTTTCAGCCATGGATTCTATTAAAAAGTTCAATAGTACACTTTAACATTCCCCTCTTGCAATATTAAGAAATGATTAAAACGTGATCAGGAATGCATGTTATGCTACTTATGTTTTAAAATGATATTCAAGCAAAACTGAAGACTGACAGATTGAACAGGTCCAGCTCAGTGGGTTTTGTGCCCAACGGTGTACACTTTGTGATTGCAGCGTTCAAATTAGGTTCATGTTGGTCTAAAACATGGTTTTAGACCAATGGTTTAGTCTAAAACAAACACAAAGATACACTGTGTATATTAAAGTTACACTCTGGTTTCTATTTTTAAAATCCTCAAATCCACAGAAAGAAAGAAAGAACACAAATGTCAGGCTAGTCATACCGTCAACCCTGACCTACAGTTTGATCTCCTGTATCTTCCTCTGTACATGGTCGTTAAGGTATTACGTATGAAAACAAACATAGAAACACTTTCCCAACTACTCTAAACTATGTTTGTGATAGTCCCTGGCATTATAAGTCTCTGCAGCATGACATTTGCAACATGTGAGCAAAGAGACTCAAAAAACAACACTCCTGATTGGTAAATGCACTGCCTGATTATAAAAGTTCCATTATGTATTGATTTTAAGATTGTACGACAAAAATGTGTTTTTTTTCCTCCATCAGTACAAAAAACTCTTTAACTGACACAAGATTTATTTTTCAATTGTATGACTGTATGATAAACATAGAATACACAAAGAATGGTGTGTTGCATGCTCTTGGCTCACGTCACATTTCACCTCACATATGCATCTCAGCAATAGGAAATTATTCAGCAAGGGATATTTAGTTCACCAAGTTTCTTGATGTTTTGGAAAAAAAATCATTTATCCTTTTTTCTTAAAGTAGATTTTCTTTTTGGTGTCGCAAAGAATTAAAAGAAATGATGAGGAGAACCTTTAAAAACAATTCTCCTGTTCAACTGAGGTAACAAAACAAACAAACAAAAACCCCCCCAAAAAACCCAACTATTTAGCTCAGTTGATAATATATAGAATAAGAGCACCGCCTAGAGGGGCAAAATAGACCTGTCGCACTGTATTAACCCTGGTCGTTGTCACCCATTTATTGAGTGGACACCGTTTTTTGTGATCTTGATCTTGATCCCAGTGACCCCATATACAATCTTTAGCTTACACTGGTCATAAGCTATATACCCATGAAGTTTGGTAAGTGTTGGCCACACGGTTCTTGATTTATTAAGTAGACTAATTTTTTCTATTTTTAGTAACAATGACCTTGAGCCAGTTGAGAACACACAAAATAGTGATTCTAGTGATTTTAGTATCAACACAAAGCGATGGCAAATTTAAAGCCAGCCCCAAGACAGCTTCACAGCAAGCTTCTACTTCAGGAACATGTACAGGTAGAAATGGAGGCTGCCATGCTGCACGCCTGACTGTTCAGCACTGCTTTTGTTACCTGTTGAGGATCCAACTCAGACTGCTTGGCTGGGGTAAGCATGCTTTCATCACTACTAACTTTTTGGTCTTGGCAGCAGTTGTTTCTGGCCTTTGTGTAGTTTGCTTTTTTTGTCATGCTCTTGTCCTTTCACGCAATAAAAACATAAATTTCTGCACTCCTCAAAAGAAAAAAAATGTAATGTGGATATGACACTGTAACAGGATTACAGTACTGTGTTACTTAACTGCTGTGTTATAGTAAAGTGTTACACCCAATATTAGAAATGTCCATATAGCATTAAATAGAGGCACTGGACTTACTTTTTGGATGTGGTCTTCACCAAAGTGCTCATATTCTTGAGAGAAAGGATTAACACATTATTATATAATAATAAACCTCAGTGAACTGCCCGCAGATATTCTGTTTGTGCTTGACTCAGCTAGAGTATTGGTTAAAATGCAGGAAAAACGTTTTTGCAGGAATTCTGCTATTGTAATCATACTAGGCGGTCAGTTCAGTTTGCATTAAGCTTGTGAGGGTTTATCTTCCCTTTGGTGATTAAAAAGTTTGCAGAGTGGACTGAGGGGCTTATCTTGTTACTGAGATATCTCAAGGTTAATACTATTTCCAGCTTTTATTTAATGTAGAGATCCCTTTGTTGCTAGGATGGGCCTTTATTCATTTCACATAGCAAGCCTCGGGTGATGCTTTCCACCTGACAAGGCCATATTCAACATGTACACCATGGCCATCTGCACTCAGTGGGAACAGACAATCAATCATTTTCCTGTGGAAAGGTGAAAGGTATCCATGGCCTTTGCTGCATGGACTAATGCTGCCGGGAAACCTACACTGACAATTCCTAGAAGTACACGTTTCTATTTGAACTTGTTTAACTTCCAACAACAACAGCTGCTGTACGTGCACGTGTATATTCTGGACACAGCTTGCTGTGGACTGTTTAGCACAAGCCTTGTGTTCTAAGGCATTCTGTTATAAAAAATCTATATTTTAAATAAAAACAGAAAGTCCTATGACATTAAAAATATTTCACATTTACTTCTAGCAAAGTGTTTGGTGCATAATAGCTGCAGTGGTTTACTCATTTTTAAAGTATATGCTTTCAAAGATACTAGCCTTATGCTCACCTCTTGTTTACTAAGCAGTGAACTGGGAACGTAATCAGCTTCTAAAAAATATACCTCTCATATGCACCTGTGCTCAAGTTGTACAGCAGGTGCGGTGCAGCATTGTGCAAGTGATCTAACAGCACAGATCCACCTCTATGGAAGTAAAAGTACTTCAAAAAAGAAAAATGAATTCATGCAAAATAACCTCGTCATTATTGTGAATTACTTCCTGCACAGTAAAAAGTGCATGTGCGGAAAGTTGAAATCACTGAAAATTTTGAGCGAAAACAACATTTCTGCTTCAGCTGTAATAGAAATAAAAAAGAAAAGGAAAAATATGCAGAAGTGACACTCGACAAAGAGAAACGAACCGAATGGTTTATAATAATTGTCTTCTCGGTTCAGTTCATAAAAAAATACTGCTTTGTTTAGTTAAATCATTCTCTTGCCTCAATATGCACAGATACAAATACAAATAGTGGGCTCACTGCGTAACTAAAGCACCAATATTATTTCTCATCTTAACTTCTTGTAAAGATGTGACTTCTTATATGTATAATATGCCTAATGTTTGTTCCTAACTGCAAGAGCCAACTTGTAACTGAGGTCACGGGTTTGAAATGGAATGAAATGGTCCTGAAATTTCCATCTTTTACCTGAGGTGTCATTAAGCAAGGCACTTAATCCCCAACTACCACATGAGGTAGGTATTGGAAAAAGACTATACTGGCAGCCTACAGATGTGGAACAAATGTCTTATAAACTACAAAAAACATTGTTTGATGTGTGTGTGTGTGTGTGTGTGTGTGTGCGTGTGTGTGTGTGTGTGTGTGTGTGTGTGTGTGTGTGTGTGTGAAAAGCTAGCAAACGTGAAATGATGAGACAGCTTTGGGTTAAAAGGAGTTTCTAACTGTTGTTCTGCAAGTCTCATGAGAGACTGAGCAAGAAATTTTGGGTAAGTGATTGTAGCAGTTTTATAATGTAGCAGATCAGACTGGGTCTGTGAATCCTACTGGACAATTTGTTTGTTAGATATACAGTAAAACAATCAACTTTTAACATAGTAAATGATGGTCTAAGATACAAGATTTCCTATTATATTCTCAACAGCCATAATTCAGAAAAATTGGTTGTAAAATACAATGAGAAAGAAAAGGAAAATATAGTTGAAGTAAGCGTCGGAAGTTCAAAGAAAGATGGTATTATTATTTCTGCTTGGATGTCCTGGTGTGAATTTGCCAGAGACATTTGTCTGAAGTAATAGCTTTGTCAGTTATGTCATTGACTCACCGTGGGAGACAGTCAAGGAGGGATTACATTTTTGGGCACTCTATCATTACAATTCGAGAACTGCTGACTTTGATATTAGCTCCCAATAGGGAACAACACTTCCAAACCCTCCCACAGAGCTTACTGTGAATATTTCACAAAAAACGGATGAGATATAAACAATTATTTGGTGTTCAAGTGAAAAAAAAAACATGTTGGAATGTCAAGGTTTCAAACAAGAGAAACTTGTTTTGCTCCCCTCTCCCTCCTAGATGCTTTAAATGATTCATCCCCTGTTGAGCCACGATGCTCCAGACAGAGTCTCATTCTGATAGTCGCTCTGTGCATCTTCAGTTATCTAAGGGAGGCGGCTCCATTCTGACTACAAAAATAAATTTCATGGTTATTTTTTAAATTTTCATTTTATTTATTTATTTTTGTTTACTAAATTTGTCAAATATGTGATTCATGAAAGCAGATGGAGGTCAAACAGTATTTGAAGCAATTTCCAAACATTACAATAATTGTTGTATCCTTTGCCACAGTGAGCGGAAGACAGAAATGTGTTTGCATGCCTCAATATTGCTTCTTCTGCCCTATTTTTAGGCTGTATTTTGATATTTCAGACCCCGGTTTATTCTGTTTATACACGCTCCCAGTGGGTTCTATTAAAATACCAACATCAAAATCCATATATCCATCTCCTACTGACCACACTTAGCTGTACTCTCCACTGAACCCTTTTGATCCTTGTTGCTAAGTCCCAAACTTTGAAGGTCTTAAATGCCAGATTGTTAAACGCAGCCTGAAACCTCATCTGAAAGTTCTCATTTTTGACCCCATTTTCCAATATAAATACTCAATCCTGTATCTTTCTATTCAGAACTAAAATGCATTAAAAACATGCATAATATTTTTGATCGAACCATATTCAGTCTTATATGCATTGTGAAATTGAAATGTAGAGGTACAGTACAAGTATTTGTCTTAATTTGTCTTGTATTGATTGACAAAATTCAGCAGCAAGGGGTTTAATGTATCCTGTGCTGGCTTCCCTGCAGTGAGTTTAATGCTAAGATTCTCTCACATTTCTCCTCATTTATTCCACAAATTCCTGAGCACCTACAGGATTTTACTGCTAGGCTCCCCACGGTTAGTGGAAATTTGGTCCTCTTTGTTTACTTCCAAATAAATCAGGGTAATTATGTGAATCTTTTATTGTAATTTTTAAAGTCCTGAAATGAGGCAGCATTTGAGGACTATGTTTCTTTGCTGAATCCACCCCCATAAGAGTGAATGGTTGTTTTTACATTTAAATTGTCCAGGTCATTAAAAGGAAATCTAGCATTTAGTGAGCTTCAGAGGTGCCAGGGATTCTTTGTTTTCCACAGATTATGCCAAAAGCTTTTCCATGTAAGCTCCTGCATCCCTGTGGTAGAGGAGTGGACTTGACTGGACTTTAATTTTTTTCAGATATTAAGTCACGAAACTCTGCAACAGTCCTAAATCGAGGCTGTCAAATCTCATTTTTGAGAGTTTTTCATCCCCATCTTCTTATTCATACACTTACCTTTCCCTTGGGAATTTGTCTGTTTCTGTGTCATTGGATTTAGTGTTGACTATGTTTGTGTGCTTCTGTTCATTAGTGGTGGCTTTCTATTAATGGTTATAATCCAGTTCCTTTTTTATTTATTCCAGACAAGCTGCTACTGCAGTGCATTTTAATGTTAATGCATCACTAAGAGCTACCTGCTGTTAGGTAGCTATTTATAACAGTAAACACGGAAGCTTTGTTGAATAAGGTCATGATCAGGTTGCTTTGTGTGATATTAGTTAAGAAAAATTGCAAAATACGTGTGTTTATGTGAAACTGTTTAAAGGTAACACTTTTGAAAGCATTGATAGTTTGTTTACTGTTCACACACAATAAATGATAATAAATAATGCTTACAGACTAGTCAGAGTAAATTTGTAAACTGTAAACATCAAATGGATAATTACCTTTAAAGATACAGTCATTTTTTGAGTTTAAGTAATAGAAAATAAAGCAATATTGTACTCATAAAGCTTAATTAGTGTGTAATTAGGTCTTCCAACAAATTAATGCAGTATCATAAACTTAGTATTAATCCATTAAAAAATACATAAGAATGGAAGCCGCCATGTCGCTCTTTCACCTAATCTCGTTTTATGTGTGTGGCTGGAAATCACATACATAATTACATAAATAAGGATAATTTAGAACACTAGCAAAGCTTACTAAATAGTAATATTTCATTATTTAAGTTTAAAATAATTTTTGACTAAAGTTTAGTTGTGTATTTACAGTATAATGTTATTTACTCTTATAGACTGCTACCATTTAAATGGAGTAGTCCACAACTGGTACGTTTCCGTTTATGAATACTTTGAAATTTCCCTATTGTGGGACCAATAACGGGATTTCTATTTCTATTTCTAAAGTGTATCCAGGTTAATATATTTTAAAGTATTAATATTATTTATTAATATTTTTCACATGAATACTGATTGTTTTTTAGTAACATGGTGGCTTTTTTTAGAGCGTTCTTTTGGATGTGACTGATATGTTTATATATTTTACTTTTAAGTTGTAGATGACGAGTCAGTGTCATTCCAGAATCTTTGAGTCTCCTTAAGAGAAAAAGTAAGGTCTAAGGCATCTTTGGTTTCAACAAAGAATATTATGTATACTGCTTTCAGTGTATTTTCTCAGGCTCATCCAGAGAATACGCAGAGTACACAGCTGTTGTGGCAAACAATATTGAACTGACTCTAATGTGTCTGCCAAAAATGTTACAAAAAAATCTCTTTTAACTCAATCTTCAGTGAAAGGAGCTATAACTGCTGAGGCAACATGGGAAGTATTCTTTGTTTTCAGTAGTCATGCAAATTTTAATCTTTGATTATAATTATAGTTTTATATATACTTTTCCAAAGTGTAATATTTTCAAGTAGATTAGCTTACCTCATTGTTTGGATTAGGGCTATGATGTTAAGCTGCTGAAGATACTGGTCCTAATATTAATGTGCTAAATAAACAGAGAG
The DNA here is from genome assembly GCA_015106715.1 of Bujurquina vittata. Classification (NCBI taxonomy): domain Eukaryota; kingdom Metazoa; phylum Chordata; class Actinopteri; order Cichliformes; family Cichlidae; genus Bujurquina; species Bujurquina vittata. The sequence continues at coordinate 21,616 of VUQK01039101.1, forward strand.
CACTCCTGCAAACCTGCATCAAGGCAGGTCACTCTCAGGGCAGCTTTTATTTTTAAGGGGGTAGTATTATATTTTGTGTATAATAATTTTTTCTTTATTCTTTATAAACATACTTTAAGAAGTTTGCAGTGCAGTAAAAATCCAAATAGGGTAGCATGACAGATGTTTACTTTGATCACACAAACATTATGTACAGTAGGAGTAGGTAATGGATAATAGGCATTGATCTGTAAGTAACTGGACATGAATAACTTGAAGTTATTATATTTTATTTTTCTGCAGTATATTTCTAACTAACTAGGCAGCTCATTCTCCTTCACTTGACAATACTCTCTTTAAAGAACATATTTGGCAGCTCAAATTGAAAGAAAGGCAGATCTAAAAGTGAGATCAGAGGTCGAATGTTATATTATATTTGGATGCAAACTATAATGTGATATTTACAAATCCCATCTACTAGTATTATTTCCTAAATGTTGTCAATGCAAAAAAAAAAGGTAGTAAAATTTTAAGCAGCGTTTTAAAGAGGTTTAAAAATACATTTCATAAAAGTGACCTCGTTTGAGCTTGAAGAAGAGTTCTGAGGTCCACAGTAACAAGATATTTCAAATCCCCATATATCATTCACTACAGTATATGCCTATATGTTGTCAATACAAACAATGGCAGTAAGAAACATCGTTACATTAGCTCTATACAGTATTATTATTCCTTTGACCTTCAGATTGATTTATTGAACTGAAAGGAGAGGTCAGAAGTCATATGTGACATAATATTCAAAATCTGTATACGGTACTTTCAATAAGGTGACAATACACACCACACTTGTAAGAATCATAGTTTCTAAGTTATAAGGTTTTCTGTCAATTTTTGGCCAATAAATTAAGTTGACCTTGAAGACCTTGGTGGATACAATGCAATTTTAAATGAATTGTTAACATGACCCCACTCTACACCTCTACAAAGTTTTATCAGAATTCATTAAAAACTTTTCAAGCGTTTGTATTTTCAGACAGAATGACACGCACACATTCAAATGCAACCAAAAACATAACCTCCTTGGCGGAGGTAAATAAATAAAGAAACTATAAAGTGGCAAGGTGGGTGGATGAGTTTTGGCAGCCCTAGCTCTGTACAGATAGGTTCATTGTATCGCATTTACAAGTCTGCCAAGCCAGGCTAACCTGAAACATAATCCTTCATGTTTAAGACGGAGGTTGGCAGTGGCATAAGTTAAACTTGAGACATTTGCATTTCTATCACACTGCAAGAAAACATCACTGTGTATCACACTGACCCAGCTTCAAATTCTGGGTTCACCACTGGTGATGAGAGCAACTCTCCAAGTAAAACTGAAGCAGCACACAGCAGTTTTCAGTGGAAAAACCCAAAGTATCCAAACCTGAGGAAGGCACATCAGGGCATCTTGTTTTTTTGGGGTTTTTTTTCATTCATGAGGTTGTGTGCCGTTAATTCATTCCCAAGGGTCAAACTGCCGATGCAGAGTTCCTCCAGACACCTCAGGACATAACAGACCATGTGATGCAACCATCCAGTGCCATGCTGCCATGTTGTGCTCGCTCACAGCATATCACCACCCCTGTTACTCATCAGGTTTGGCTTCGCAAAATGAAATTCAGGTTGCAGTTTTGATACAATGGAAATGATTAAGTGGGCTCTGCAAATGTGCAAATCCAAGTGCTGTGAATGTGAGATCCAGGGAGCAATCAAAACATAGCAGGCACAGTGGAAGTGGTGAAGCACCTTCAAATGAGAAGACTACTAAAGGTAGAGCAGTAAAAATTTAAATTTGACATAGCTTTTGCTTTTTTTTTGGATAGAATTGCAAAACATTTTATTTGCTCCTTGCATATGATTTGTTGAATTTAAATAAGTGATGGAAAAAAAAACAAAAAAACAAAGATATAGCCTTTAGATTACATACAGCATTTCTTGAGATTCTTAACGTTCTCAGTTCAAAGAAGCATGACTGCACAGCTATTGTGACTTGAGTATTAAAGTTCAATGTCAAAACCTATGTCAACAGCTCCTAGTTGCTGGCTTGACATTTCCTCACACAGAGTCAAGACTCTACTGTAGGACAACAAGTGCACACCTAACTTGCTCAGGGGCGGGGCATGCTTGATACAAAAGCTTGTCTCCAACATGCCAAATCACCACTGACTGACCAATCAAGTGCTACAATTTCCAAAAAAGTCAGTGGACCTACGTGTGAAGGTAGTCGGAGGGTCTATACGATTGAGACAGTGTTACAGCTTTTGTCTTCCTCTGATGAGAATCAATCTAAGATGAGTCACTCACTTTCAAAAAAAAAAGAGGATCTTAGTAATAACTTTATCTCTTCTTTTTCATGTTTTCTAGAAGCTAGTTTATAGCACCTTTATTGTTCTGTAAGCCTTAATATGGGGATCTGATCTAAAACAAGGCACTTAAGCCTTGTACTTACATACCTACATAAAATTTCAATGTAGGCAGTTTATATTTTTTAATATATTGTGTTTACATGTGTCTTTTTAGATTGTCTGCTAGGGCTACAGATGAAATAATAATCCTGGGAATATACAGGGTACATGTCTGTGACACAGTTTGGTTCTGTCCTTTGCATAGCTTCAAATCATACTGGGAACATTTCAGAAGTGCAGCATTTAATCTACACCCACTATTATATTTTGAAAAGTCACCAGATTCTCTAGCCTTTCCTGTCCCTGACTTCCTGTTTTCCTCACCTGCACGGCTTCTGTAAAAACAAGCTCGAGATCTGCTTCTGGGATGTCTGGTGTAATCTCAAGCACTATCTTGACCGTGAGTGGTTAGGAGCTGGACACAGCCATCTCCATTGTATTCTTGGGGTTAAGTTAAAACTGTATTAAACACATCAAACAACACCTCCCCTCTCATTTTCTCACCACTGCATGTTCCACTGATAGAGCTGTGATATTGATAAAGCTGTTAAATTAAAACACATTTTAATACTATACTACTGTACACTGCTTTTCCTCACACTCAATTGCAAAGAGGTGTAGCAACTGCATTGTTTTCAGGCTATTATTTAATACACCTCTTTGTATTTTCGAATATTATGTTTGATCGCCTTTGTAAAATATTTTGCAGAGCTGCCAGGAGCCCATATTTGTGATTCACCATGTGCTGCTAACGCCACTGGTTTCATGTGATTGTGCTCATAGCTAGACTGAGGAACGCTGGTTTGACTTACCAAGCTGATAACCACCTTTACTGTATGTGACTGCTTAGCCTGATTGATGTTAGGGCAAGCTATTCTGGGTATGTGGAACTTGCTTTATAGTGCAGGCCACAGATTACCTAACTACAGAAATGGAGCATCCACAGATACATTTCTAGAGTGTTTTTGCGTCACATACACTGCCATATGCCTGATGCAATAACAGTTTATATTGGCATGTGCTACTGTATATCTCAATCTTACAGCCAGACATAAATATATTGCTTGTTCATGTACTACTGCCAGCTAGTTGTAGTGAAATTAATTATGCATCAGAGCAGAGATCATAGTATATCTCATGTAAAACTACATGAACTGCATTGTAGTTTATAGTCAGTGATAAATGCGATGTAGAACCTGAACAGGAATTATGTCAATTGAGGACAAAGGAGGTCGAACTGGCAGTGGGTGCTGTGACTATTCATCACACAAAAATAGCTCCTGGGATGCAGTGTAGTAGTGGCCGATGTTCGGATCAGCCATGTGTCAAGCTATAAATGGACTCTTTTACAGTATTTGTTCACACAAGCAGAATTTTATCATATAGAGTATATATATGCAAATCCTTTGCGGCAGTGTGTGCAGTGATACATGTTCAAGAACCAGGACCGCAAGCATTACCATGCAGTAATAAATGTTATGACATCCTTCAATAGATACCCAAGAAGTAGTCTGTTCATCCACATATACAAATACAAATACAAGCACATAGTACATACTATTATTATTATTATTATTGTTTGCTTCTTAATTAGTGTACAGGCCCACAGGTGAACCATATCTTTTGTGAGTCAACCATAAGTTAAAAGTTTTCCTCAAGTACAAGCCACTATTTTATTCATGAGAATTTTCTCAAGAGCTATCTATAATGAATGCTGAAGCCATGGCCTTTTTGCTATGAGGTTTTGACATGAAAGAAGGCTACCTCAAAACCAGTGTAAGATTGATATAAAAAGACATCTGGAGTGCCTTCAAAGAAAACCCTGCATCCTATTTATTACATCTGTGCACACAGATTTACTTCCAACCTTGACTTCAAAGTTTACAGATTAACATTTGAGGGCACCTGGCAGGTTCAGGCTTGTTCCCGTGAATTGTTACTGTTGCTAATTTAAAATTCACAGTATATACGGTTTGCCATTTTTTTAATTTAACTTTTTTAAATTTATTTGCTTACTGTAAAATACCGTTACATAAAGAATGTTGCAAATACAATTTCAATTTGTTACAACATATTGATCACCATACTTGGTTTTACAGGTCGTTGCTATCTTTGGGTGAGAAAACATTCCTTCATGACTTTGTGACATCTAATTTTGATATGATCTATTTAAATTCCCCCTATAGAGTCCGCTCATCTTCCCCACTTCTCACAACTGATTAAAACATTTTGAAGGAAACCATTGTTTACCACCTCCTCAAGCCAGAGCAATGGCACATTTGGGTGGCAGTGGCACAGTGGGAAGGTGCTCACTTACACTGGTTCGAGCCCCCGTCTGAGCGCATTCTGTCATTGTGTCCCTAGGCAAGACACTTAACCCACATTGTGGCTACATTAGTAGCTTACCACCACCAAGTATGATTGATTGAATGAACAGTGCATGGAATTGTAAAGCGCTTTGAGTACCTTGAAAAGCGCTATATGAGACTAAGGTATTATTGTTCAGATGTTATGAAGCTGAAGTATAACAGCTTGTAAAGCTGAGGTCACAGGCAGGGATAAGTGCCAAAGACATGACTCAAAAACCTCTGGGCTTTCTCTTTACCACGTGTTTTAATGTTTGACACAGAAAATCAATCAGAAGCAGGATTTCAATATGGTTGCTTTTCATTCAGTCTGCCCTGAGTATTGGGCAAGGGCGGGTTTTTCCAGGACAGTCATAGTTCTTTCTGTCTTACTAATGAGACAAATGAGCAGACTCTGCTGCCACTTGACCACGCATGTTTAAGTAGGTGGCAACAGAAGGAAGAAGAAGCTGAGCCTTTGAAAATGACATGTCTTCATTCCTCATATTATTCTGGTGACTTCTTGCTTGCCAGTAGTATCAAGGACATTTGTGTCAGGGGAGCTCAATGAGATCAAGAACTTTGATTACAAAATAGTGTCTACAACCCCACTTCAGTTAGCCCCACTATCATGTCTTTTTATTTAAACCAGTTTAAATGATACTGAGTATTTCCTGTAAGATGACTGAACATAGTGTAGCACTCTGTTGGACTCAATTCATATATCTCTTTTAATCTGGCTCCTATTGCTAGGAAATGCATTCATATTCACATTATTTAGTGCTCATGCAATTTACATTCAATGCCAACTTTTTTTTTTATTGCTGTGCATTTTGCCCTTTATGTAGTGAGGGGGAGAGCTGTGTGTAGGTCAGGATTGTGAACAGAATATTTAATTTATATGTGGGAGGAACAATTTGCTGCATATATTGATTAGTATATAGACTACATCTCTCTAGTGTTTTTCCAGCTTATCAACCAGTCAAGGTGCGTTACCCTACTCCACAATCACTAATTCACACACAGATATTTTTCATACTTTACATGCAGTAAGTTTCCTGTCGCTCAGAGACACTGTGGAGCAAACCACCAGCCTTTAACTGGTAATGCCAATTAACTTATAATACCTATTCACAACGGTAGTCTCAAAGCTCTTCCTGTCATAACGTAAATAACCTACAGCATTACACAGAAAACCCCAACAGTCAGATGATCCTGTATCAGCAAGCACTTGGTGATGGTGTGAGGAAAGATCTCTCTGTTCACAAGAAGAGACCTCTGGCAGAATGAAGATCAGAGAAGGGCAGTCATCTGCTGTGGCCAGTTGAGGATGAGGGGCCGAGAAAAAAAAGGAGAGCATAGCTAGACAAGGACAAAAACACAATCTCTTGGAGGGAGAAGATTAAATATAATGGTGTGCAGTAGTGGCATTTAAATGCATGGGAGTGAATGGAGAAGAAATGCTTAGCACATCTTAGAAAGTCCCCAGACAAAGATGGTTCAGGGTCACCTGATCCAGCCCTAACTGTAAGCTTTATCAAACAGGAATGTTTTAAGCCTAATCTTTAAAAATAGAGTGTGTGCATGTCTCCCAAATCTAAACTGGAAGCTGGTTACACAGGAGGGGTCCTGATAATGGAATGCTCTGGCTCCAGTTCCTACTTTTGGAATTTAGGAACCACAAGTGAGCCTGCAGTCTGAGAGCAAAGTACTCTGTTGGAATAATGTGATACTAAAGGACCTTTAAGATATGATGAGGTCTGATTATTCACGACTTTGTATGTGAGGAGAAGGATTTTAAATTTCATTCTGGATTTAAACGGAAGCCAATGAAGAGAAACCGCTATGGGAGAACTACGATCTCTCTTTCTTGTCCCTTTAGTATCTTGTTCCAGTATTTTTGGCAGCTGAAGGCTTTTCATGCAGGTTTTTTTGAACAGGCTTATGACAAGAAATTACAAAAGTGAAATGTACTTTTTAAACATCCAATTTTGCTTCTTTTCAAATGTGAGCAATAAATGCTTCGTGCAAAACAAAAGACAGGGCACGACACTGACCAAATGGCAGCCTCTCGTCAGTCACAACGGCAGAAACATGTTTTCATCCTTTTAGAATGTTAGTGGGTTGCATGAAAGAGCCCAAAGGTAATTTTACACACCACTGATACAAGACATGTTTTAGCTGTTTTATTCAGAATTAGACAAGCTGTGGTGTTAGCAAGGAAAATTGGATTATGAAGGATATATTTTAATCTCATGTGTCAACAGGTTGAAATGCCTTGTAGAGCAACAGGGATAAGAGGACAATTGCATGCCGACCCAAGAAAATCAATCAGAAATGCTACACAGCAGTGATGGTTTGGACATAATATATTTTTTAAGGATTATGGAGTTACTCTAAGACAGGGACAGGTGGCTTGTAAAAATCTAAATCCTTTTCTTTGTAGCTTGCTTTTTTTAAAATGAGCAACATGAATAAACCTAAATAGTAAATACAAATTATGTAGTTAAAGTCATAAATAATCTCTAGATCTACCTGCTCTATAGTCCTGTTTTATTCTGTAATGTGTCACATGGGCCTGGCACACCCTGGTCTGGATTGCACACACACCTAGAACCATGGAGAGAATGCAAGTTCCACATAGAAGAAACCCAGAAGCTCCTTGCTGAAAGATGAGCTTGTGTATTTTTGTATACTCTGAGCACTTACTCATTCTACATTGCACACCAGCACAAAATCTGCCCAAGAGTCAGATTTGCCAAATTGCCAAAGTGGGAAATGAGTAACATCAGTAACAAGTGAAACAGAGACTGTTTGGCTTTGGCACAACTTTTACTTTGAAGGCAAATGGTATCAGGTTCTGATTTCTGGCACAAGTTTCACCACAGCGCCAAGAATAAATGGTGAGTGTTTGCAGACTAATTGGTGTTTTTCATACAAGCTACAGGTGACGGCGACATTTTGCTAGCAATCAAAGTAACTGCAACCTTCTTTTTGACCAATTTTACCTAGCAACAGCCAGACACCTCCAGCAACCGCATGCCAGCCATTTGGGGAATGCACCTTTTCCCCTAGTGTCCAAGGGGTTGCCAATCAGTCTGTAGGCCTGTGTGACTGAGGCCTTAGCACAACTTGATTCCTTTAAGAAGAAAGACTCTGCCATCTAGTTGGGTGTTTACAGCTGCTGTCTGGCTCTCCAAACCCTAAGTTGTGTGTATACTTCTGGCTTTAAAACTTTTTATTCATCATTCTATCCTTGCATTTATAATAATTAAAAAGCAAAAGATCAACTAAGGCCTGAATGCCAAACAATAAATGGGCTGCATTAGGTCAATGTTATCAGTGTCTGTTCTTCACCTTATTGCCCACACATGCCCTGTTATAGATTTGGCAGATGAAGCTATTATCATCAACATGATAGTACATCTCAATTTGAAAACATATAAGAAACAAGAATTCACAATGCTCTTGCAATTTGGACATTTTAAAATTTGCATACCAGCCCGTTATGGTCAGTAACTCCTACGCAGTGCGTGGACTGAATACAGTGTTAAAGCAAATGGAAACCATGCCCACAAGTAGCAGACAAAATCAACAAAGTAAATTTCTTACACAGAATAATTCCTAAATGCCACTGAAGGTATAGTTAGAATACACCTCTTTAATCAATAACATTATTTCCAGATCATATTATTAATCAGAAGGGAAAGCATGCCAACCCCATCAACACCCAAGTTCTGTAATGCTGAGTAACTCATAATTATAGGTTTGTGTAAATTCCACAATTTATTGCTTGGCTACCTGTCAAACATAAGCTAGTCATTTGGCTGGGTAGTTTTTAAGTGTATTTGTTACTCTAACATTCCTCTAATGGGACAGTCATTGGCATCAACAAAAGCCCTAAATGTAGTTACAGCGGCACTGAGAAACTATTCATTGCAATCAGGGTTCTCTTGTGACTAGAATGCAATGAATGCCTATGAGAAAATGGACAAAATTAACAGCTGCTGTTAATTCTGCACTTCTCTAACATTTAAAGAAAATGCAAGAAAGCAAAATGAGGAAAAAGCACATTTTCTAGTATCAGCTAGACCAAGTGACATTTTTTTTAATCGCTGTTAAGCGTGGAAAAAAAATTACAACTTTGAAACAGCAATTATTTGACATGCTCGTTTGAAGCATGGCAGAAGACCTGGTCAGTACTAATTATTATTAATAACATACATTAGCAAACACATGCACACAAATATATTATGCTTTATGATTTATCTGGATTATCCATAAAGAGTCACAATAACAATGGTGTTTTCTTCAGGATTATGAAAGTTTTTCATATCTGTTAGTAGATTTATGGATATACACGAATTCATTACACAGTAATAAGTGAAGACCTATCAAAAATATATGAAATACACACACAAAAACACACGCACATGCACAGATACACACACACACACATACATGTGCACCTACTTTCAACTTTTATGGTGTCCAGTTTGTTGCATGTGTTTGGGTGTCCGTCCTCTCGAGTAGACCATCTGCTCCTTCCTATTTAGTACTTCTATCCCCAGTAGTGCTCCATCCTTCTGGTGGTCTTCCACCCTCATGGCAAACCAGACCCCAATTAGAAAGTTCTGCATAAGACTTTTCACTTCTTTCTGGCACATATAACGTCATATTCTGTTGGATTTTTTTTTCTATTTCCCATTCCTGTGAGTATGTTAAAGATAACCAAACATAAAATAAAGATTACAACAACAAAACTCAAATACAGTAACTATATAGTTATCTATCTATCTCTATCTATCTATCTATCTATCTATCTATCTATCTATCTATCTATCTATCTATCTATCTATCTATCTATCTATCTATCTATCTATCTATCTATCTAGCTGTTGTATGTCTGTAGAGGGCTTTGCAATAATAGTGGTTTTTCATCCATATTTAGCTAATAATGTAACAATGGTAATGGTAACTTTTAATTTAAAAAAATAGAATACATCCACCATATGTGCATAATTAGAAAAATGATCCAGCGGACATTTTCTTGTTTTTAAAGCTCAGTGAGCAAAGGAAAGAACTCAGGGTCTTGGCACAGTGTACCAGAGGAAGAGTCAAACTATGGCCTTGTTTGTTTTTTTCTATTCTAATCAAAGATTGCCATAGATTCCCACTCAGCAATGGGATGGTGATGCCTTGAGTGGTTGAAGGCAGAGCAAGATTGAAGACTGATGTTGAATATCAGGATGGATATATTGTGGTGCAGGACTACTGATGAGCTT
>VUQK01039103.1:3882-14958 GCA_015106715.1 Bujurquina vittata
ATGAGCCACAGCGAGCTCGGTGTGACTGATTAATGATCCTTCAGGGCACTGCAGTTAGAGAAAAGATGAATAATACTGCAGGGCTGGGTCAGGGTGGGATGTTGAGGCGGGCTTGGTGTGGTAGAACAGGGCGGGTTCCAGGTTGCGCAGAGCAGCGAGTTCAGACTGTGGGGAACAAATCTGAGAGAGAGTGAAATCTGGAGCGGAGCAGCTGAATCAGGCTGCAGACTGAGGTGGAGCAGAACCAAAGGTGCGATAAACTTCCACTGCTTTTCAGTTCAATTCTATTTATATTCTGTTTATTTTACAATAATTAAGTTAATTAAGTGTTCTGTCAGGCTGAGGTCAGGACTCTGTGCAGGCCATCCTGTTCTTCCACCCCAAACTGGCTCTCCCATGTCTTTATGGAGCTGCTTTGTGCACTGGTGTCCATGGAGCTGTTAGGATGTTTTCCACCATAAAACATCTGAAACAATGAATTCAAAGAGAAATGAGTGTCAGTGATGGCCTGTGGTGTGTTTCAGCATGTGTGCGTCGACTGTAAGAAGAACTACTGCAGCCGATGCTCTGCGCAGCAGGCGCCTCGGCCCCGCCTCTGTCACACCTGTCAGCGTTTCTACGGCAACCTGCTGGAGCGGGCGGAGCTTATGAAGCTGAAAGTGAAGGAGCTCCGGGACTACCTGCACCTACACGAGGTTTCCACCCACATGTGCAGGGAAAAGGTGATGTGTGCAACTTCCCGCTGGGACCCGTGCAAATATATTTTACATTTTGTATGAATTCATGACGTGAAATCCAGCACTGAGGAAATCCTATCTGATATTTAATGCCTTTATAAAAGACGTCTGTCCTTACGGTGTGTTCAGACTGAAACCCAAAAATATTAATTTATAACAGTAAAGAGGAGGACGAGGCTGACCAGCTGCTTCACACCTCACTCCAAAGTTTCTGCTTGTTGGTGGCATCAGCTGAGAGGCTTTCACAAAGCAGCACTGAACTATTTTAGCTTGCGTGGAAGTTCTGAGTCTTTGTGTAGTTTCTGTAAGAGCACTGCATGAACACGGCGCTGTGCGCTTGGTCTGAGCATGAATAGAATAGAATAGCCTTTGTCATTGTACATGGTACGAGGAAACTGTGCATGCTCCACTACAAAGTCTGTTTCTTTGCATTAGAAAAAAATAGGAAAATTAAAATAAGTAGAAAAAGGCTTTCTTGTCCAGATGTTTTGTCCTGAGGACTCGGAGGAAGTGAAGCTGCTGCTGAGCCTTCTTAACCAGGGCCTTGGTGTTTGAGTCCAGGAGAGATCAGCTGAGATGTGGGTGCCGAGGAGCCTGAAGGTGGTGACAATTTCTACATGTTCACGTGTATTTCAACGGGGGTGTGGTCCTGTTGGTGCTTCCTGAAGTCTATTATTTCTTTGGTTTTTAGAGCATTCAGATTGTTCACTGAGCACCAGCGTGACAGTTTTCCCACCTCAGCCCTGGATGCTGGCTCATCCCCTCCTGAGATGAGCCCAACCACGGTGGGGTCATCTGCATATTTGATGATGATGTTGGCTGGGTGAGCTGGAGTGCAGTCATTTGTGTAGAGAGCATGCAGCCTTGAGGGGAACCCGTGCTGAGTGTGAGTGTGGAGGAGAGATGGGGGCCACATCTGACAGATTGTTAGTGGTGGGTGATGCTGTATCCAGATGTGGGTGGGAAGGGAGATCTGCAGGTTGATCAGTTTGGTGGTTAAGATATCCGGGATGATTGTGTTAAACGCTGAGCTGTAGTTCACGAAGAGCATCCTCACGTAGCTCTTCTGGTTTTCCAGGTGGCTCAGCACTCTGTGGAGTGTTATTGTGATGCCGTCCTCTGTGGACTGGTTTGCTCTATAGGCAGACTGATGGGGGTCAGAGGAGGGAGGGAGGTGGTCCCTGATGTGCTTACAGTCCAGTCGCTCTAGGCACTTATGACTACTGATGTGAGGGCTATGGGTCTGTAGTCACTGAGGTTGCTGATGGTGTTTGTTTTTGGGGATGGGAATGATGGTGGAGGCCTTTAACCAGGTGGGGACAGTGGCATGTGCCAGGGGCAGGTTGGTGAGGATCTCTGCCAGCTGGTCTGCACATGCTTTGACCACTGCTCCCGGGATGCCATCAGGTCCAGCAGCCTTCCTGGGGTTCACTGCTCTCAGTTGTTTCCTCACCTCATGTTCCTGGAGGGGGAAAGGAGGGGTGCTGGAGCTTTGGAGAGCCGGTGGGTCCAGGTGTGTGGTGGTCTCGAACCGAGCAAAGAAGGTGTTGATCTTTTCTGCCAGCATGCTGCTGCTTACCCTTGATGGCTTCAGTGTGACCTACACACAGCTGTTGTAGCTGTTGGCTGTCAGCAGGGGGCAGTGTCACAAACACCCGTCCAGTCAAATCCAAATGATGAGGACAAAGTGCTGGAAATATCAGCTGTTTATGCTGATTTCACATCCAGTTCTGCTAAAAGCCGTGGAGATGAAATTAATATAGAGTTGATGTCCACACACACACACACACACACACACACACACACACACACACACACCCATTCTTTGGTTGATTTGAGCTTTTTTTAAATTTTATTTATTTTTTTGACATTCAACAAGAAGATTACAACGTGTATTACATATTTCCAGTATATATGACACCATAAAGCCTTTGAATGTCTCTTTTAAACTAAGTAGGCTTATATAAACACAAAGAACAAGAACACATAGGGAGTAAGGGTGGATTTTCCTGTGAGTGGGGTCTTAGCTCGAGTTGACGGGTCCAATGTCAGGCCTGTGTAGCATTATATAGTCAGTCCATTTCTTCCATCTGGAGGGCCTTTTTGCCTCTCACCAACAAAAATGTTAATTAATTATTTGTCTGTCTTTGGCCATCCTTCTGGTACAAGTCCAAAAACAAAGTGCTTTACACTCCAATGGCAGATGTCTGCAGGTATATCTTCAATTGCCTTATGGATTCCTTTCCAATACCTTCTAATAGTTTGACAGTCCCAGAATACATGGTAATGATTAGCAATCATGCTTCCACATGTTCTCCAGCAAGCCGGAGAATTCCCTTTAGGTTGATTTGAGGTTTGATTAAAAACAGAACTTTTGGTGCTGTGTTCAGTTTTGAGGAGCCGTCCTCCTCGACTTCCTGCTAAATGAAACGCTGTTTCCTGCTGTTCAGGAGGAGCTGGTGGAGCTTGTTCTGGTCCAGCAGTCCTCCCCGTCGAGCAGCTCTGCCCCAGAGACCCCGAGCACTGACCCACCCTCTGTGACCTCTCACTCGCCTAGCTTAGCGCCTCACATCCCCGCCTCAACTCCTGAGCCCCTCACGCCTACGCCGACCCCAACTCCTGACCCCCCCGCTGCACAGCCTGAAGCCCCAGCCCCACCCACAGAAACGCCCCCTGCTGAGCCCGACATTCCAGATGAAGATCAGGTAATCCCAGAACCGTAAGCAGGAGTTCTGATTAGTTTTTGTTCGGTTGAAGAGTTTGGGATCTTGTGTCCTGGTGCTGAGTTTCAGTCTGGGTTGTGTGACTGCCTCCGTGTCTTATGTCCGTCTGGTTCAGGCTTGGGACCCCGATGAGGTCCCGGTTCCTGGCCGTAGGGCGTCCCTGGCCGACCTGAGCTGTTTGGATGATATCGAGGCGCTCGGCGTCCGGCAGCTGAAGGAAATCCTCGCCAGGAACTTTGTCGACTACAAAGGCTGCTGTGAGAAGTGGGAGCTGATGGAGAGGGTGAGGCGTCTGTACCAGGACCAGCAGAACCTGCTGGGTGAGTCCATCCAGTGATGCTTTCATGTGACGGTGACGTGAAGCAGGCTCCATATAGGCAGAGGGACAGCTCCACCTACAGTTCAGGTTTCATAATGCAGAACATCACCACCAGCTGCAAGCAGTATTTCATTATACCTCACTGTTCACATGCAGAGCAAATGAATTTGGAAATAAAAGTAATACAAAAAGGAAATAAATCGTGCTAAAATTAAAAAGTAAAACGAGCAGAATTTGATGCAAAATTAAAAAGTGAAAAACAAAAAGTAACTTGTTTCTTTCATGTTTGGTTCAAATTTCCACTTAGTCCAGTAAAAAAAAAAGCTACTAAAGGTGAGATTTACGTCCTGAGGGTGAAACATGAAAAATTCCTGGGACTAGCTCTTTTGGAGACGTTTTCATAAGAACTTGTTGATGACATTGGAACACGTGAATGGGGGCGCCCTCGGTTAGCTGGAGGGAAAGTGCACGAGTGTCGATGGATGCGCTCTGCTGAGATGATCCCACGCGCTTGAAGTAACCACTTTTCTTTTTTTGCCTTCAGCTGCCAACGCTGTGAACGCCTCAGGTGAGTTTACAAAAGAATCCCACAAACATCCTGGCAAATCACAGCTGAAGTCGGGCCTGAGCCATAAAGCTTGAGCTGAGTTTCTGGGTCTGTGTAACCCTCCGTCTGTAGAGTCGGGCGGTGTCGGTGCTCCAGGTCTGGAGGAGAACCTCTGTAAGATCTGTATGGACTCTCCCATCGACTGCGTGCTGCTGGAGTGTGGTCACATGGTCACCTGCACCAAGTGTGGCAAGAGGATGAGCGAGTGCCCCATGTGCCGCCAGTATGTCATTCGAGCCGTCCACGTCTTCCGGTCCTGAGCTCACCAGCCTTCAGCCTGAACCCAGGTAAACCCGACCCACATTGGAACCTGCCGCCCTGGTCCTGATCCCAGTTTAGCCCCCACAATGTGCATCCTGGCCCAGTTTAACAAACCTGAACCTTGTTTCCTAAATTTAAAGAAGTTCCTCAAGTATCCAGATCCTATAATCTAAAAAGATTTTATCACTTTAAATGATTTTAAAATGATTTTCTTCTTCTTCTCTGCAGGACCGACTGCGTCCAAAGCAATAAATCAGATCTTTCTGAAGGGAACTGACACCATGGGCTTTTATTTTGTTAACTCTATTTTTCTAGTGGAAATAAAACATGCAGTTTAACTGAAGACCGTGAAGTGCCCTTCAGGCCGCAGAGCTGCTGCTTAGAAGCACAGGCTGAATGTACAAACTCAGAAACTGTTCAGAGGATGTGGACCACATCGCATGATTGTGAACCAACTGACCAAGAATCCGCCGTGCCTTCAACAACTCCTCACCTCCTCTGTCTGACCTGCAAGCTGTCAGCCCGGCGTACAGCCCAACCGGGACTTCTGAAAAGTTTGAGGCAGAAAACATCTACCAAAGCAAATGGTGGCTTTAAGGGTCAGGAGCTCATCGCGCTGCCTTTAAACCCACTCGTGGACTGTGTTCTTATTGCAATATGTGTTTACCGTCTGCAGAGGGTTTCCACTGCAGTAAGGAAGCGAAGCGAAACACACCCGGGTTGGTGTGTTCTAAGACTTTGTTCCCACAGTGTGACACTCAGACTGTACACTGTCCACGTCTATAAACCCAAGCCCAAAGTTTCTGTTTCCAGAGGTCGGCTTTCACTCGTCTGCGTTGGTGAAATAAAATACAATAAAGCTGCTTCAGATCAGCGCACGTGGGTGAGCTGATTATGTTGCATGAAAAATGAATTCAAAGCAAATTAAAGGTGCTCTAGCGTACAGGTGATGGAGTATAGTTAACTTAAATGTGACTATTCAAGGAAAGTCCTCATTTGCAAATAGTTTGCATAATATAGGGATGTAGTTTTTCTATAAGAAACACTCAGGGAAATATCTTTAGATCTCTAACGCCTACCTATACAGATGTTCAACATCTGCATTTCCATTCAGAAGCAAACTGAAGTTCTGATAGGCTCCGATTTTACCGCTAAGCTTCTTCAACTGGTGACAAAGTACACATTTGTCCGTTACTGCGGCATTAACAGGAAATAAAGCCAAAAACATGCAAATGTTCCAATCGTTCACATTCACGTGTGTAATGTCATGCAGGGGGGCAAATTTGGAATGGGACCAAATACACAACGTCAGTGTGTGCATGCATTTGGGCGGCTCGTGTCCTGACAGAGCGAACGTGAACCCGGAGCTGGAGCTTCCCCTGAGCTCCATGTGCATGCTCCCAGTGCTGATCAGAAACGTGCTTCCCGGCTGAGACGTCAGTGTTAGTTTTTGCAGACTCGTGGGAATTGATTTCTTTCTGAAGCATCCTTCATCCTCTGTGCCTGGAAACACAAGCTGGAGGTTTGGGCGAACGCTGGACTGTAGCCTTAAATGTAGTCGCAGGTTCATTAGAAACAGCAGAGGTCCAAAAACGGTTCCTGATTAAAGACGGAGGAAGAGGAGATTTAGAGCTCCTTACCAGCAGACTGTGTGTGTGTGTGTGTGTTTGTGTGTGTTGTTGAGCGTTTAAGCTTTTTGTTTCAATGGTTTGCACTAAACTGTTCATTTAAAAAGAACTCCCTGCGGAGTGAGGCGAGCATGCAGGAGAGGCGCTTGGTCCTTCTCTTGAAGTTTGAATTCTGAGTTTTGTTGTGAACGTTCTGGACTCTGTTGTGAAACAATGGTGTGTTACTTTGTTTAAGCTGTTCTCCTTTTTTCTCACTGCACTTTGACCTCTGCTACTTTAGGAAGGAGTAATGTCCTTGTCACAGCTGAGCTTTTCATTCACACGTGTGTTACACTGTCAGCACTGTGAGGGGGGGCAGCTGGAATGGTGCCTGCAATCCAGCTGTTTCCTCGTTAGTCCGGTGGCGCTGAGATAAATGAACATAACGGGGGTAATATGAGTTCTGTCTTTTAACGCGGTGGTTGCAGTTTTTAATTTGGCTGCCTCACATTGACCTTTTTGACCTCCGTGCTGGGGAACCTTTATTTAGACTCAGAGTATTTCTGTAGCTTCCGATAACAAATATTTTTACAAAATGAGGAGAAGCTTTAGTTTTCTGAGTGAACTTTGAATTGTATTTTAATAAAACTTGATTTTTGTTGAGTTCTGTGTGCTGTGCTTCATTGTGTTTGGCTTTCTGTGCAGACTGGCAGGTTACTCTTTATTCTGCTTAAATCACCCTTAAATTTAACACTTTCAACAATTTTGTCTGGCTTTACACCCCCCCCCCTTACAAATGTGTAGCATAAATGCAGTTTTGGGGGAGGGGGGGTCCAGTTCTTTCTTAAGGCAGTCAGAGTGCGCTCATTTTCAGCCATAATCTTTATTGTACGGTTTCCCAAAAGAAGCTTTGCAGTTTACCTTTATTTCTGTTCTTCCCGTCCTTCAGTTCATTCTGAGAGGAGCTGTTTCAGCTCCTGGCTCAGTTTCTGGAAGCCTGCCGAGGGGCTACACGGGTATGCTGGTCTGAGGTTTTGGCATTTAAAACTTTTAAAAGCATCTACCTCATATTCACATACTCCCAGACTATGAGAAATAAGATTCTCTGGCCTGATGAGATGACGATTGAACTTTTTGGTGTTAATTCTAAGTGGTGTGTGTGGAGAAAAGCAGGCATCAGCGGCCCAATCCAATCCCAACAGTGACACATGGTGGTGGCAGCATCATGCTGTGGGTGGGGGGGGTTCCAGATGCAGGGACAGGACTGGTTGCAATTGAAGGAAAGATGAATGCGGCCAAGGACAGAGAGATCCTGGAAGCAAACCTCTTCCAGAGTGCTCAGGACCTCAGAGTGGGCCTAGGCTGAGTGCACATTGATGAGGAATAAAATTAACGTTTTTGATTTTAGCAAATGGCTGCAATGAAGCAAAGAGTGACACATGTAAAGGGGTCTGAATATGTTCTGTACCCCCTACAGAAACAATGTCCTTTTGCGATGATTGAGGTTAAGGCTCCTTTACATTTCACTTCCTCCTAAAGTTAAAAAAGTTCAAAATCATTAATGAGATTTGCCCAAATAATGAGTTTAATGCGGGTGTGAACACCTGTGTGCTGTGTGAATGTGATATTGAAGGCACGTCCATTGTGGGTCAGACTTTCTGGTATGACATGTGGAGCTGCTGCAGTCCAGAGATTCCAATCCACCGTTATCACACACTGCAGTCAAATATGGGACATTTATTGAGAATTCCAATTTGGGCTCTGTTGTCAGGACGGTGTCCTATTAGGGAGATTTTATATTCACATGCAGATACCTTGAAGCTAAACCATGCAAACACAGATGGCTTATCGAATTTAGACTCCTGGGTAAACCACTACAAATTGCAAATGACAAGAAAGCCTTTAAATTAGTTGCTCTGCGCAATAAGACACAAAGAATACAAAAATTCAACACTGCATTAAAAACTAATTTGTTCATCAGGCTGCTGGAAAAACAAACATTATTTGTGTGGTCTTAAAAAATAAAATCACACAACTCTAAAGCCTTCTTTGAAATCATTCAAGACCTTTATTCTAATGGTCACAAGTGAGCTCTGATGAAGGCCATTTTTTGCCTTATGAAGTATTCGAACTCTGTTATACAACATTGCGTCAGTAGGTGGTGCTCTTGTACTGCTGCAGAACCACTACAGGCTCAGCGCATGCGCAGCTATAGAGCCTTTTACTGTTTGTAAACAATGATAACGTAGGCTGTAAAAGGGTCCAAACTGCCTTAAATGAACAGTAATATCCATCGTGCTTTAGTGTTATTATTTATAGTAAGAAAACACAAAACGGGGAAATGCGAGCGTTGTGGCTACATGGTCTAAGGAGATGGAGCACATTCAGGACAGACTGCACAGTCAAAACCAGAGGTCTCGTGTGGAGGCATCTATATAGATACTTTATTGATCCTGCAAGGGAATTTATTATGTAACAGCAGCATGAGAAATACAATCTACAGTAACTAATCAACAAAGTGGGAGTGCCAAAGATGAGTACTAAACTACACATATATGAACAAAATAGTTAAGATATAAAGACATAAAAATGTACTCTTAGAAATATGAGTAACTCTGCATTATATCGAAGTTGTACCTATATCTTTACAGCTGCGCCAAAATCAACAAAGCAAAAGTTTGAGCAGACGTTATTAATAACCCAGTTAATGAATTCAATCAATTATGTAAATAATTAAACAAGGGGAAGAGTGACAGGTAAACGAAGCAGTCAGCACGCAGCGCTCACCTTCACTCGTCTGGACTGAGTGAGGGGAGACAACGTGTGCTTGCCCATGTTGCCTGGAAATTCAAACCCAGTTAAATCCACTGTTTCCCATCAATCGCTGGGATGAGGTTCTGGCGCAGGCTCTTTATTAGACACATTAGGACCACAACACAGTGCAGGTGGCCTTGGAGAGTGGCTATTCTGATCCTCCCGGCATCGACTTGAGGCACCTCATCCCAAGATTGGTCAAAACAAAATAACTCCCCTACGAGATAACACCTTCCCTAGAGGTCCTCCCCTCCACAGCTGCCCTAGTTTCTCACCACTAGGCACGTTTCTGGGCGCTCTTACAGTAGTTACTCCTTCATTATTGATGGCTCTCTACCACCAACACACAACTGCAACTCAACTTGAGCGGGCCATACAGGGTCAAAAGTGCACAAAGGTGAAACTCTAACTATGTATGAGTGAGGGTTTTCTACTGAGGTCCTGCGACTGGGCTGAGCAGGCCTCTGCTTTTTCACACAGCTAAACATGCTCCAGTGTGAGTGACAACAGAAGTGAAGCGATATATGATGTGAAGCTGCATACTAAGAATAATCCAGGTGTGAGAGCACAACAGATGATAAGACAGACTGAGGCTCTGCGCTGCATTGGTGACTGGAGCAACTTGAGTCTCAGATCCACTGCCGTCATCTTCCTCCATCAGAGCAGACCGTCAGGCCCACTCACTCTCCACCTCAGTGGAGGAACAGCTGGGAAATGACACCATGTTAGCTGACATGGATCCTGGCTGGTTGCCTCACACTAAAGAACAACCTGCACCTGGGAGCTGAAGTCAGGCATGATATAAAGCCCAAGTTCCCAAAACAGGAATATGAACTAACAACAGGAACCATTTGGTGGGGAGATTTTAAATTAAAATTCTTTCATCTTCATGGCCAAAAAATGTGGACCATGATGATCACACCTCATCTCATCTGTTCATAAACCGCGACAGAAACGAGTGGCTGAAAACTTCTTTATTGAACCAGATCACAGAAAACTCTGGGACCAGAAACATTTGAAACCACTAACATAGCAAAACTTTCCCCTCACTATCTTTGGGCAGAGTGTGTATTTCTGTGTGAGGCCGCAAACGTGTTGCATGCTTCTCATGATAACTGTTCCTGGCTCTGATTTTATAAACTGCTCCAGAGACTTCTGTCCTGTGAGGAACCTCACAAGTTTAAATGGACTACACTCTGCTGGCATAAAATAAAACTCTTTTTAAAAAAGAGGCACAGAAAGACGGAGGCTGGCTCCACTGTGGCAGGAGGGCACTGGTTACTGGGCACTGCCAGCTGGTCACAAGTGTTTAAACCGCAGATTCTGACGCCTTCAGTCTGCGCCGCTCTGCTTCGAAAGGGTCGATCTTAAAGACAAATGTTCTGCTTTACCTTTTAGAGGAATTAATGGGCCTTTAAACCAAAACGTCCCCTGGAAAGGACACTAATTCAGTCCGGCAGCTACTCGGACCTCGGGCTTACACCGGCGGTGTCCATTTCTGCCTATTCTACTTTCTACTATCTTATTAACTCTCTTATGCATCTATTTGCAGCATTTTGCAGCATTTTGCATCTATTTACAGCATTTTGCAGCTATTTACAGCATTTTGCAGCTATTTGCAGCTATTTGCATCTATTTACAGCATTTTGCAGCTATTTGCGGCTGTTTTGGAATGGCTACAGATTACGCCTTCTCCTGTTCTCCAATCAGTGACCATTAATTTAATGAAATTCAATGTGCAGATGTTTAGAAAAGGTCATCCGCTCACCTTTCAGATCGGGATCCCGTGGTCACTGATAGAAATCTGGGAGTTGGTACCGTTAGTTAATCCTCAAAACGAGGTTTTAGCTGCAGTTCGTTAGTCCTCCTCAACCCCAATGGATTTTGTTTTTTTTTTTGAATGCCAATAAAACATTCAAAAATTTTTGAATGTTTGGCCTCCAGTAACACTGTGAGAAATCTTGGAGTCATTTTTGACCAGGATATGTCCTTCAATGCACATATTAAA
>VUQK01039104.1:0-13589 GCA_015106715.1 Bujurquina vittata
CAATTTCCCCAATCCTTATTTTTTCCCCCCCCCCCCCCCCTTTCTTTAGAGTAACTTCTTTTTCTGCCCCCCCCTTTCTGCTGTATTTTTTTCACAGGTGTCTGTAAGGCGGGGATTTACATTTTCTCAGGACAGGCAGCCCATGGAGAGAGGCCTGCTGGCAGATCAAAGGCTCCGGCTGTAAAACGATCTGAAAGAGTCCAGCATTAGCATCCATCAGGGTACCTTGAAAGCTCCCTGATCAGCCGAGAGGGAAGCTGAGGGCCCCCCAAAGTGAAAGCCCAGTCTGGAGTGGGGTGATGGAGGGGTGGAGGGAGGGTAGAATGAGCGTACAGAGAGAATGAGAGAGAAGGGGAGGAAAAAATAAGGAAACTTACCATAATAAGCTGCAAATGTTCTGATTTCTCTGTTGGATTTGACCCCCGTCTCATCCATTTGCTCCTCTGTCTGCTTCTTCATAGCATTTAGACTGAGAACATCTCCATCTGTAAACCATCTCCACACATCTCACAGAGGCCAGAGTTTTACTACTGCACCCCGGTGTCTATACACAGAGTTATGTCTGGTCTGGGAAGTGGAATGAAGGATCAAGTGAAAGAGTAAGAGATGGAGGGAGGGACGGAGGAAGCAGGAAAGAAGGGAGGGACAGTGTGTAGGAGAAAGGTAAACCCAGACTTGCTCTTTATGAAGGATCTCTTTAAAATAGAAAACTGGCATAATGGGAAACAGCAACCGTGTGGAGGCACTGTGCACCACACTTTATCCAATAAGCTTGTTTCATTGTCTTGAAATGGATAGGTATCTAACATGTGTGATAGAGATCAAGATTAGACCTGCATTCCTGGTGTGTTCCAGTGGGTCAGTGTTTGCATCTTTTTCAATAACAAAAGTAAGACTGCACTCCACATAAATTTTTAGAAGTAAATCTGCATCCTTTGGGCTCACCTTGTGATAGAATTCCCCCAGGAAACAAGATTTATAGACAATGATTCCTGTGAAAACAAAGCTCCTTTTTTTTTGTTGTTGTTGTTGTTGGAAAGACTTTCAGCTTATAGCATGTTACACCCCACAAGTCATCAGTTTCACCAGTGTACATAGTCAGGTTGCAGATTATTAAAGTGTGCACATAATATTTTTTCCAATAGCATAAATCTGTGGGAAAAGAGCTTGGGTGGTAAACCGCCCTGCCTGCAGTTCAGACCTACCACCCACTGAAAACCTTTGATGCGTCACAAAACGCAAAATATACATCGATAACTACATCAACTGGTGATCCCAGTACAGCTGCCTACAAGCCTCATTATCTTAATTTATAAATTCCTTAATTCCACAATTCCTCTTGTAATACCGTTTTTCCTTTTGATGAAAAAATAGGCTTCACAAGCACCTTGTTCTGTGCTGTTACATATGACATAAGCCCCATATCTTCACACTCAAAGCCTCAAGCATCAAACTCGAACCCTGGCAGAGCACCCTAACGCACTTACATTAGCTTACCACTTTTACAAGATTTCGATGCTGGCAAAAGGCTCTAGTTTGGGAGTTGGACTTGTTGGCTGTTGTGTTTTAACAAAATGCAATCACAGTCATGATTCCTTTGACAGGACGTCACCTAGTTTGAGGCAGACGCCATGCAAGTGTGTTTAACGGTTAAGTCAGACATGCGACTCTACATAAGGTTGGGCTAGTTCAATGGAAGGTGCTTTCAAAACAAGTCATTATTCACAGGTAGTCCCTGAAATCCTCAAAAGCTGTTGGATGTGCTGCTTTTCCTTTTGAAACGAGCATCAGCTTTTGACCAGTGAGGCTTTGGTTGGATGAGCGCATACCCACAAACCAGTCTACCCGGAGACTACAGCCCTAACGCAATCATTAACATTTTAGCAAGGACTTCTTCCTAGCATTCTCACAGTGGCACACAGTTAAGTTGGAAAGTTTCCACAAATGATTCATCTATGAATGAGTCCGAATTTATAGAAACTGGTATTAAAGTGTCACCGGTGGCTACAGTGATGTACCGGACTACAAAGCAGACGTAAAACTTGCCTTGTGTTTCATGAGTTCTTCAAAGTATTTTTACAAAGAGATTTTTTTTTTTAGCGTTCATGTAATAAACACAAGACACAACAATGATTTGCGAATCATTTAAAGCCGTATTCAATTAGAAGCTGTAAAAAGGCAGCAAATCAAAAGTTGGAATTGAAATGTTATTGTATTGTTGCCGTTTTGTTGTTTCCTTTTTTGTTATGTAACAGCATGGGGTGGCATTGTGGTATGGTGGTTAGCACTGGTGCCTCACAGCAAGAAGGTTCGTAGTTCAAACCCTGACTGGGGCGGTCCTCGTGCCCCTGTGGGTCCCGTATGGGCACCAGGCTTTGAGGTTTCCTTTTCAGCGACATGCCTGTTGGGTTAATTGGCCCTACCAAATTGGCCACAGGGTAATAAGAAAAAGCGTTTAGAGTTTGGTTGAATGAGCACATATGTATTATAAAATATGCTCACATGCTTAATTTGGGACCGGCAGTCCTTATGATTGTGAAATCAGCAAAGCTCAATGGCGCTGAGCATGCTTTTATCCGATAACCTCTCTAAATTATCTCTAAAATTAGAAACATCCTGTCTCAGAGTGAAACCCCAAAACCTTTAGTTTGTCCAAAATGCTGCAGCGAAAGTACTGGCAGGGGCTACAAAAAGGGAGCATATTTCTCCCATATTAGCTTCTCTTCATTGGTTTCCCATTAAATCCAGAATCAAATTTAAAATACTTTTCCTCACCTGCAAGGTCTTAAATAATGAGGCCCCATCTTATTTTAAAGACCCCATAGTACCATGTCACCCCAATAGAGCACTTCACTCTCACACTGCTGGCTTATATGTGGTTCTACCGGAGCCTGGTTCTGCTGGAGGTTTCTTCCTGTTGAAAGGGAGTTCTTCCTTCCCACTGTCGCCACGTGCTTGCTCACAGGGAGTTGTCTGATTGTTGAGGTTTTGTCTGTAATTGTTGTTGGGTCTTTACCTTAGCATACAAAGCACATTGAGGTGGCCGTTGTTGTAATTTGGTGCTATATAAATAAAATTAAATTGAAACGTGCGCCGCGCTTCAGGTAAACTAATTAGAGAGCGGAACTCGTGCATAAACAGTGCCAGTCAAAAATTTGGACACACTTACTCATTCATATAAAAGGGTGAGTGTGTCCAAACTTTTGACTGGCACTGTATATGCATGAATACATGAGTTACACAGCCATCACTGAACACACTATTTGTCAGTGTTATCAGTGTGTGTGTACACATCAAAATTCATGTAATGCATGGTTACATGTGAAAAACTCTAACAAAAACCCACACTCAAGCAGGCAAAATGCCTCCCACACAGAATCACCCAAACACACAACACTCCCTGGTTGTGTGCCACAGTGTGCAGCTTGCTGACATGTGTGGAGCCTCCTGTGTAAGGCCAGGGCTGCATGCCACTGTCTCAGCTCAGTAATGGATGTCCCGTTTGTTGCACATACACAGACACAGATATACAGAGAGACAGACAGACAGACAGACAGCGGCGGGACTCAGCTCGGCTGTCCTGTCCAAACGAGGATGAGTTCCTCCTCTGTTTAGGGAAGAGGATGTGATCTCATTCTTTAAAAATCCAACCTATGTCGCTTGCCACTCATGACTTAATCCAGGCTTCTCCTTTGTGCAAAGCGCCCTCCCCTTCCCCGCTTCTCCTCTTACTTTCTCTTACTCTCTGCTTCTTCCTGTATCTCTTCTGCCTGTCTGTCAGTCTGTCTGTCTCACTTCTTCACCTTCTGTGCTATTGATAAAAAAAAAAAGCCTCGTATTATGTGGCAAATTCATTAAAATATCTAAACTAATGAAAATCGCACATTACTTTGCAATAATTTTAGGAACATAAATTTTTTTCTGTCATGTAATACCATCAGACAGCCATCTGATCAGCTCTGAGTTAATTCTGCAGCAATGAGCTGAACATACAACCAGAGGCATAATGTACTATCTTCACAGAAGAGATGAGGGCTTTGCAGTGGATGGTACGGCATTCACGTAGCATTCATCTCAACACCACTGGCCCATCCTGGAATTAGAAGAATTATACTGAGACAGCTCAATCCAAAGCTCTCCAAATTCTCCAAGATGCTTAGAAGGACTGTATGGACCTCATTTAGGTTTTCTAACAAAGTTATATCAACACGCCAAGGTCTATAAAGCAAAAGGCACATACAGTAAGTAAAACATTGATGATAGATGAACTAAACTCAAATTTAGTGGTCATGATTGCCAGCAGACGTTTTTAAAGAGGAAATCAAAAATGCTGAATCTTGTGAAAAATTTGGGCATTCCCCACCATGGTCTTGTTCTTGGCATCACTAGACCAAAAAAAGCGTGTAAAAGTAGAAGGACAAAAACACATGGAAATTAAACGTTGAATTAAGCAATGGAGTTTTGCCAGGGAGAAATTGGTTCTAAATTTGAATGAAGTCGGTCCTTTTGTTTTTTAGGCATGTAGGGCATTTGCATGTTCTGCACATCTGGTGAGAGGTGCACAGAAAGCAAAGAAAGAGGGTATGTCTGCTTTCAAATTCTGCCATTTTCCCTTTTTTATATATTGCTGCCTACTGATGCTTCAAATGGATTTTAAATAAAAGGTTGAATTTGAACATAATCATTTTGCACCTGACAAAGAAGCTTTGTAA
This sequence comes from Bujurquina vittata, assembly GCA_015106715.1. Classification (NCBI taxonomy): domain Eukaryota; kingdom Metazoa; phylum Chordata; class Actinopteri; order Cichliformes; family Cichlidae; genus Bujurquina; species Bujurquina vittata. The sequence goes on from VUQK01039104.1 coordinate 4,713, forward strand.
AGTGACATGCTCGATTAGTTTTTGTGAATTAAACCAATCATAATAAAATATGTTTATCAGCGATCTCAACTGAACACTGTGCTCACTTTTCACCCAGTCCAGCAGGCAGATGTACAGTCCCTCTCCTTTGAAATTGTGTTACTGAAAGACCATTATGGGCATCTTGACTACACAGCTGCTGGCCATGATGTGCACGCCCTCTGCCATCGATTGGTTTGTTGGTCGGTGGTACTTTGAAACATATCGTGTAGTCTTCTGCCTCAAAAGCACACCAACAGCCAGATAGTCTTTTTCTTTTTTTAAAAAAAATAAATAAATAAGGAAACAGGCATAACAAAATGTAAGCAACACCACGCATCCCTGACACTACTGGAAAGCATTAGCATGTACAGATTAGCTCATTGCAGACTCTGTGTGATATAGCGCACCGTTTGGTGTAGGGAACATGCATGTATTGCATATGGCAATAAATGCCATATGCCAACATGAACAACTATAATCTCTAATCAAGTTTAACAACAGATTGTGCATGTGTTGCTCTTTGTATGTCACTTCACTGTTCCGGTGTCCTGCAGGTTTTAGATGTGTCCCTGATCCAGCACACCTGAATTCAATGGCTGAATTACCTCCTCATGCAGTCAAGTTCTCCTGAGTCCTACTAATGACTTCAGGTGTGTTGAAGCAGAGACACATCTAAAACCTGCAGGACAACTGGACCACGAGGCCTGGATTTGAGGATCCCTGCTCTATAGCTTTCTCTCAGCATTTGGTATTTCTGGAGCTACTTGTGTTCCTTCCTCCCGATTTTGCTATCACTTGGTATTGCTACATGTATCAGTAATAACACCAGTTTGTCTGGCTGTATCTGGAACTCCCACAGGATCTTGGTTATTCTCAACCACCCTTGGGGTTATATCCCATTTTTGACCTTGGGACTACCAGGTCATACTCAGCATAGATGTTCCTGTATACTACCCCAGCCACTTGGTTATGGTGTTTCATGCTAGCATCTTGCACCCTGCTGTTACATGCTGGATTGTCTCAGGGGGCTTCTCTGCATAGCCTGCACCTGGGCTCTTGCCTGGTGTGGCTGACCCCAGCCTCTACTGATCTGTCAAGATTAGTGCCTCTGTGCTATCTTTCAGTCCAGCTTTGTTCAGCCATTGGTAGGATTTTTTGATATGAGACACTTCTTCTATCTGCCGGTGGCACAAGCCATGCAGGGGTCTGTCCTTCCACGATGTCCTTCCACTTATCGTACAGTCTCATGGTGCTGAATTTGGGGTGAAACCCTCCACGTATGGTAAGGAGCTTTCTTGTCTTGACATCAGTTGCTTCTATCTCCTCCATTAGCCAGTTTAATTTTCCAGCATGGTATCAGACGACTGGTGGGGCATAGGTGCTGATTGCCCCGATCTTTTTCTTCCCATTCAGCTGACTCCTCAGGACTTGTCTTACACAGGTATCTGGGGGTTGCAGCTTTCCTAGCAACCTCTTAATGGTTCCCACTTGCGTGTGAGATTCCAAGGTACTTGTACTGTAGTAGTCCTCAATGTCTGCAATGTTGCCTTTTGGTTGTGCAATTCCCTCAGTTCTCACTACCTTCTTGTCAGCACCTGACTACACTTCTCCAGTCTGAATAATATTCCGATGTTGTTGCTGTAGTGGTGTGGATCAGCGAATCAATGTCATAACTAGTGTCTAACCTTATGAAAGTCCTGGAAAATAAATAAAAAAAAAACATTATTAAAATTCTTAAATCCTTTACAAATTAAAATTTGATGTAATTTTCTTGAAGTTAAAAATAAATGGCATAGCATGAAATGACTTGTGCAACAGCAAAGTTGCACTTTAGGCCAACCCATATGACATGCCGAAAACCCATGGAAGGATGAAGAAGCAAATATTCCCTGCAGCAGGGAGGATTAAATATCATTCATAATTGCAGCTTTAAAAATTTCATGAAATACAATCAAGTTTGAGTCCAAAAGCTTTGTTTTGCTTTTACTTGTTTTGCATGTTTCTTCGTTTAGGTGCTGCTTCATAGTACAGATGATGATCCCTTCAGGGGGACAGGTTTGGGGGAAATGTGGCACCATGAGTGGATGGTAACGTATTACTGTGTGTCAGTGCGTACAGTAGCATAATGTCGGCCTGGGATGAGCAGTGATGCAATGGTTTGGACTGCTGTTTGAATTATATGGATCGTCTAATGTATTAAAGAACTTGTGATAATGTCATTTCTTTGTCAATGTGCAAAGATCATGCATATAATTACAAGGATCATTTTTTTCCCCGAGACTTCTCAGTATTCCAGACATTAGGCATAAAAGCCAAAGGATGCGATTAGCATGAAGGAAGGGAATAAAATGAAATGATAACAATGATTACACATGAAACCAAATCGTGTGCTGTTTTTTGCACTACATTTTTTTCGTTTTGAGTTCATTCAGTGAACTTAAATAGAAGTGACCACGAGGGATTTGCAGAAGATGAGAATAAGTTTGCACTTCAGGTAACCGAAAATAAATGGATCCTTGTTTCCACATATGAAAGGGGGGAAAAAAAAGAAAAAATTGGTAAACAGAGGGAAGTCAAATGTTCAAATTATTATCTCTAAATTCCGCGTTGCGTGTGTCAGAATTTCACCTGACTGAGTTTTATTTGAAATTTCAGAGACCCACAGGAATTAAATGTATTTATTCTTCATTGAGGTTTTTCACGTGTTATTACTGAACCTGTGTTCTCACCCTGGCCAGTGAGCCTCCATCCCCTTCCAGCAGACTGTGAAACCCTCACTTCATGCACTCCCTCACTTGTCACAGTTTGTCAGGACAGCTGTCTGCATGCGGCAAGTGATCGTGGCACCTCATAATTCAAGCTGCAGGGAGAGAATGAGAAACAAGAGCTTGATTTACTTTACAGGGGGACTGTCTGTTGTTGTTGAAACGCTGATGATGTATTTTCATCGTTAAACGTCTTCTTGATAATTTTCTATTTCTCTTTCACTTTCTTTGCCCGTTTATTATTTGTCACTGTTGGTGCAGGCTAAGATCTGTTATCTGATTGTTAGAGAAATGAAAAGGGGCTTCACACTCACCGAGACAGAAGAAGGATTCTAGTGAGGATGCCAGAGGGGCTGCGTTGTCGTGTTCTCAGAAATCAGAAAGCCTTTATTGCCATCAAACACAGGTCCTTGATGAAATTGTGTAACACGCCCAGAGCCCTCACAATGCCTAAAACTGGAATATTCAAGTCTGGTGACATATTTGGCTAGGTGGCAGTTTTCGCTTTTTCTTCATTAGAAATTCTCGAATCGTTTCGGCGGCGTGCTTTGGATCATTATCATGCTGAAATAATTCTCTTCTGCCAAGCTTCTGTCAGTTTTCAGTTTGTGTATCTTCACAGGAATTCATTGTCATCTCTGAGTCATCGTCCCGTCGCCTTTTGCATCTTTAACGTGCCCACAGAACCATCTCGGTCTCTCCTCCATGCTTGACTGTTAAAGCTAGCGAAGTCTAATCCTGCACCGAAGAGCAACAAGGATTTTTCATTTTCTTTTTGTTTTGTTTCGCTTTGGTTTTTTTTGGTGACATCTATAGAGGCTGACAGTGTGCAATGTCCTTAGCACTGTGGCTCTGATTAGCGAGAGTATAGCTCATAACATACCTAGTGATTACCTCTGCAACTGTATGCTGTGTTCTGCCTTATTTTTAGTCACCAGTCTTCCTGGATGAATGAAGAATGCAGTTAGCTGGTTTTTGTAGAAGCAAAACACATCTTTATGTCAAACAGCACATCCTGAGCCAGTGTCCCATCAAGCAACTGACCCCCACAAAACCATCAGCATAATCGAGCATTACCGAGATCAGTGACTGGACTGAATGTTACATTTTAATCCGTTACTCTACATGCTAATAAAAACCGTAATTGCATTAAAGATTGCCCGGTGATGTCACACTTTTCCACAAGAGTCCTTGACATAAAAACAAAAGTTCTGTCTACATGATCTTTTTTGGGTAAACTCTTTTGGATTTTTAGTCGTATTTGTTACACGTTTCCATGACATTTTCCTGCAAATTTCCTGTAGACTTTTGGTATCAGTAGTGTAAGCACAGTTGACCACACAGCATGCCCCCATCAGTGCACACGCATTCAGCAGAGGAATGTCTTTTGCATCAGCCTTATCAGGTGTTTTGTCTGAGGGGCGTCCGTAGAGGGCCTGGCGTTACGACTGATAGGCTTTTTGGAATATACACCTTGGCATTCCCTTATTTGTCCCCATCTCATCCTGTATCATTCCCTCCCTTCCATCTGGCACTCTCACTTCCTTTTTCCCCATATACTTTGTTTGTTCACATTGTCTTTACCCACATTCAGCATCAAAGCACCTTCTCTAATTTCACATAATCTTAATTGAAGGCTATAAATATGGCTATAAACGCGCACCTTTATTTCTTTTTATGCAACTCCTTTCAAGACTCCTTTCAAGGTGTGGTATTAAAATGTTTTTGATGATACTTGGATTGGCACAAGGTCTTTATTCATTCAAAATCCTGCATAGCCAGTACTGTGTTACCTTGTTTCCAGGCCTCCCTCCTATTGCGCCCGTCCCCGTGACCCATAACAACAAATTGATTTATCCTTGATTGTTAGGAGGCCTCTGCAACTGCGTCTCGATTGGCTCCATATGAGAACAGTGCAGAGAGGTCATCTATAACAATCATTTTCAGTGGCTCATTATTCCCAGGCCAAACAACCCAAAGACCCAATTTCCTACCACACTGCTCATAAAAGTGACAGATGGCCAAAACCTGGAAAAGCTTTCCTATAATCGTTAGCCTGCTGAAAAGCTACATATAATGCTCTGTAGTATAGTGGAGGCTGGAGTCTGTCCCTCGCTTTCTCTCTCTCTTGCTCTCACCCACATCTTCCACCTTCTCTACGCTGTTCATTTTTTCCAAGGTGAAGAATGTGAAGGAGGGAAACACAGTGTGTTTAACAGCTTTAGGCTATATTCCACACACTTCAGCTTTCCCTGTCTTCATATGGACCAGAGTGTGGATCCAGTGCACACAGTATTGGCCAGGTAGATCATCTGCCTCTAATTGCTCACTCTACCTTAACATGGCACAGCACTTAAAGTCACATGGACTAACAAAGACCAAGACAATGTCTTCTTTCATGCCACACAGACCTGCCACCCTCTGGTATTCAGGCTCATCTAGTCACTTCAGCGAGTCTGCACCCTGCCATGACTGTGTATGAGGGTCTTTTCTTTCTGGGGAAGTGCCTGTGTGATAAATGTGTGGTTTGGAACAACAGCTGAGACTAAGACTTGGCTCAGCCTTCCCTGTTTTAGACACAAGTGTGGTTTCCTCATATCTTGGCTCTTTGTCATGAATGACCTCTTTCATTTTTCCCCTCCTTACAATAATAACCAAATTCCTCTACTCAGCATTTAAGAAAAAAAAAAAAAAATTTCTCGTATTTGTTTCCACTTCTGTCTTTTTTTGGCATGCTGAAATGCTAGGTCATTTCAGCGACTGCATTCACTGCATGTTGACTCGCAGGATTGCAGTGGGTGGGCAGACAGATGGTTCAAAAGATGTTTAAAACATCCATCGTCTTGCCAGATTTTTCATTCACTAAAAACTATTTCTTACTCTCTCTCTCTCCTCCTTTCCAGTCTTTTTGGCTTGTACCCATAGCTTTGCATCCACTCATTCTCCTTTCTCTCTCTCTCTCTCTCTTTCTCATGAAGACAGGTTGGACAATGGGTTCTAAAATGTCACAAAACTGCTTAACAGCGCATGTTGCAAAACTGTCGCCTCCTACATGAGCTTGGTCTGCCAGCAAGTTGCGCAACTTCCATATCTTTTTTTATGTTAAATAAATCATCCACCGAGGTCCAGGCTGCACACTTGAAAACACTTTCAGGTTTACCTTCAGTCAGTTCATTCATTCATTGTGGTGCCACTTCAACCACCTATTCATCTTGTAAAAATAGGGGGCCTAACCCCCATCTCCCTCAACCATCTTTCATCCTGGTTTCGTGGCCCTCCCATATGTTCCTCTAATCTCTCCCTTGTGTCTCTGAAATGTCAGTGCGGAGGAGTGAACATGTACTTGCTCGCTATGGATTTCCCATGGAATGCACCATTTTCGGTTCACCCTACAACGTCGCCTGTTTTGATAGGCGGTGATTATGGAGTATTTGTTTTCCTACTGGGTGTGGGAACCCAACCTGTTGGTACACTACCATTGTGAGGGGGGTTGCTGTTTCTTCTGAAGTTGTGACTCATACGTGTTGGAGCACACAAGCACACTCTGACAATTAGATTAGATAGGATTAGATTGTATCTGTAATTAACATTTAGGGCCACACTGAAAACCACCTTGAGGTATTTTGTTGACAATGGGAGACAAAAAGAATGAACTGGACCGTTAGGAAAAGGAGAACCTGTATTACTGGAGAGGGATGAGCGTCAGGCCGGATGCAGGATACAGTGTATAAAATGTGGTGTGTTTACCTCAGTGTTTTCTGATGCAAGAGCATCTGACTTTTATGTGCAGGTTCATTTTGCATGCATGCACGAATGTGGATGCGTGTGTGTGCGTGCGATAGAGTGTGCATGCCTTCTCCTGGTTGTCTGTGCTTGAGAGAGACAGCTCTAGTAAGTCACAGAGGTTAAGCCCCAACTATCTAACTCATTGGTGAATGGTGGAGGTCTGTGATCGGGGCTTAGTGGAGGAGGGGGAAAAAGAGAAAAAAAAACAGAGAGTGAATGATGGAGGGAGGGGAAAAGGGAGGCCCCTTCAAGACAATTCCCCTGACATTGGGTCATTCACAGACACAGGAAATGCTTGACCTCACACCCTGAGAAATGTCCACAGCGGTCCACTTGTGTTAAAGGTGTAATTGGGCATAATTAGAAGCTGGCAGAGAGAGAGAGAGAGAGAGAACTGCGGATGGACTTGCACGCCCCACATGCCTTCCTTTGCCATGCCTGCCTCCGTCTGGCAGCCTGCGACACGCTGGAGCCAAGCTCTTACTGCACAGACACAGCAAATACCATATCTAAACAAGCAAGGAAAACTTCACAACAACAAGGATCCTTTCAGCTCCGCTGCTGGTTTTCGGGCTACAGCAAGGAAAGTCTTACTCTTGATCTTATTCCAAAATCTTTGCCCTGTGTAGTCGTCAGACATCCCAACATTCTTCTACCATTCTCTAAACAAGAAAAATATTCAGTTAATTGGCTTTGATACAGCCAATATTGTCTCTGCATTCTGACACTTCACCCCAAAATCTGCTTCGTTTCCCCTTTGTTCTGGCCTTGTGTTCAGAGGTGGTGCAACCTCTGGTGGTGTGGCAGAATCTCCACAACCATACTCGGCACATCAGCCTCCTGGGCCTCTTTTCTTCTTGTTGATATGCTTCCTAACCATATGTTTCTTCTTCTTCCTCTTTCCTTTAGTCTCTGTCACATGTTGCTTAATTCTCCTGCATAGGCCATGTATGTAAAACACAGACATCTGACATGAACTCACCAAAGACCCAGCTGCTTCCTTTCAGGGCTGAGGCAGGAATGCACTTACGTTTGGGTCCTTCATTCATAAGAAATAAACCATCAACCCGCATACTGGTGTGTTAGTGAGAGTAAGGCCTGTCAGCCATTGATGTGATACTCGGTTTGGGTTGCAGGGGGCTGAAGGGGAAGTCTCGGGAATGGAAACATAATGAATAGAGCATGGGGTGAAACTCTCTACAGAAACACGAAGCCAGTGAGACAAGTTTGAACTTATGAAACGAGAAATTTGGCTTTTTTTTTTGCCCCTCCGGGCAAAAAAAAAGAGAGCAAAAATGATTTGTCACAATGGATTTAAAATGACAGTAGAAGTAATTTAAAAAGATGGAAGGAAAAATGTGTCATTCGTAATGGAAAATTCTTCATCGGGAGCCCAAGATGAGTCAAGTGAGAAGGGAACATAAAAAAATAAAAGAACTGGTGGGGTTACGCCGAGGAATGGATGATGGGGCGTGTTGGAGAGAGCAGGGAGGGGGTGGGCAGAGAAGCCAGAGAAGTCAGTGATCACTCAGGAGGTCTGGAACTCTGACCTCTGACCCCATAGCAGAGCGGATACCACCATGGTGAAAATGTGAAAGGTGAGGTATGCGAGCCCCCCCAAGAACTGGCGGAAACCATTCCCCCAGTGATGAATGGGATGTTAGCATTGACACAAATTGGCCCATAATAATGACACAAGGCTGCTAAGCACATAGACAGAAAGTGACAGAGTGGGAATTACAGAATGAAAGAGCAGGCAAAGAGAGAGAGAAGAGGACAAGAAGAGGGGGATAAAGATGCAGAAGAGATGAAAAAGTCCTCCAGGAAAGCATTACCTTACCCAGTGGGACAGCCAAAGAGGGGGGAGAGCTAGATTTATGACTGAAGGTATCTTTGGTGTTTTCTCTCCACTCTTCTGAACAGTGGGATTACAGAAAGTCCTGGAGTTCAGAGGGCTCCAGACACACACACACACACACACACACACACACACACACACACACACACACACACACAGAGGCACACTGTGAGGCTGATAGTCTCGCACACTTCTTAGGTTTACATTATTGCCTTTGCTATATCTCTGCAATGTCCCTCTTTAACTACGCTAGCTGTTTTTCCTCTCCTCCCCTCTCCTCTCCTCTCCTCTCCTCCCCTCTCCTCCCCTCCCCTCCCCTCTCCTCTCCTCCCCTCTCCTCCCCTCTCCTCTCCTCTCCTCTCCAATCCATTGACCCAAGTGTTTACATCACCATACAGTACAGTATATGTCTTGCTAAAAATAGAAGCTCAATTTGCAGGCTGACAG
>VUQK01039105.1:0-10479 GCA_015106715.1 Bujurquina vittata
TTAGGGGTGGCTGTAGCTCAGGAGGTAGAGCAGGTCACCCACTGATCGGAAGGTCGGTGGTTCGATTCCTGGCTACTCCAGGCTACATGCCAATGTATCCTTGGGCAAGATACTTAACCCCAAGTTGCTCTCCGACGCTAGCGTTGGAGTATGAATGTGTGTGAATGTTAGCTAATTAAAAGCACTTAGCTTAGTTACACATGGAAGTGCTTGTATGAATGAGTGTGAATGGGGTGAATGTAAACGTGCTGTATAAGCGCTTTGAGTGCTCAGTCAGAGTAGAAAAGCGCTATATAAGAGCTAGTCCATTTACCATTTAGAGAGAGGGAGACGATATTTTAGAAATAAATAAAATGACTTTTACTGAAGTGTGGGCTTTCTTTTTAATGAACGTTGCAAAACTGGGGATCCTGATGAAAAGACGATGAATGTGGGTTATCTACCTTCAAAAATGATTCAGTGGCTGAACCACCCAATGAATCATTACTCTGTGCACTAAGTCTGACGTTTTATGGCTACTTCGACCCAGCATACACATCTGTTTATAAATTGTATGCAGGCAGGCACAAAAGATACTGAACTGAAAAGAGGATAACTCAGTGCGACATAGTTCTCTATAAGCAATGCGGTTCCTCATTCCACAGACTCAATACTTGTTTGCCAGCCTCATGCTCTCGTAGGTCGCCTCCTTTCGTTCCCTCTGCTCTTAATATTTCTTCCAAGGACCTTATAGCTATGCGATTGGAATTAACTTCATCTGTTGCTCCTTTTGGTTTCTTTCACATTTTGAACAACTATAAATACTTTTTTCTGTGTCTCATTTCCTTCACTGCTTCAATGCAGTTTGGTGCTCGACTGTTAACTCTTGTTTTCCTCTGATTTGTAAAATCTGTGGGGAAAATGTGCTTGCCACTTCAGCCAGTGGAGCTTTCAGTGTCTGTGCTTTACCATTGGCTTCGTGCATTGAGATTAAAATTCTTAACGCACATCTCCAGCAACCTGCTGTTTTTTCTTGTGCATGTTAACTTGAAAAATTTATACCTAGCTGTTTTCTTTTTGTGCGCTTAAGTGGTTTTTTTTTTTGCTGTATCGCTCCCACTGATCTGATCTGTTAGGTCGGTTGTATGTGGTAATTCCTGCCGATGGAATTTGAGTTTAATCGAAACATCTGTTGCTGGTCTCCCTGGATCTGCCTGTACAACGTTTGTTTTCAGATCAAAGTCTTACATTTTTGGACCTGTATACAAAACACACCAGTCTGTGGTGGATCACAGATGTTTCACGCCTGCATCAACGTTCACCTATTTGGGTACTCACTGGGTAGCGGTTTGGTTTTCCCGTTGAGATTAGGGTATTGTTTTTCTTTGACATGTGCAGTTACACTCATGTAAAACTGAGTAAACGCCTTGCTTCAACAACTCATAGAATCACCTTTAGCGGCGATAGCTTGACATTCCCGTCACACACAGCAGTGATTGTCACACCACAGGACACCTCATTACTTGACAGCTTGTTGACGTTATAGAGAGGCTCTGTGAGTTTTTATGTCTCTTTAGGAAGTTTTCCCTGGCGACAAATCAACTGGCTTTTGGACAAACATTCACCAGTGCTGCTTGCTCTCCAGCTGCAGGCATACCTCGTTCTATCTGTCTGCTCTTTTCAGTGAGTGGCATTGACGTAAAAAGCAACAGAGCCCTTGAATGGGCAGTTTGCTCTTCTGGTTTCTGACCCAGATGGGGGTTTTCTATACCTGCTGTCTTGAAGTTATTCCTATATGTTTATCTAAAAAACAAACAAACAAAAAAACAAACAAACAAATAAACAAACAAAAAAAAGAAGCCACTCTGTTTCAAGACCATCTTTCCAGCCATTTCCAAACAGCTTTCAACGTGGCTGCTATTTTTAGCTCTCTCTCTCTGGCAACTTGCGCTGTGTGCTTTCTAATTAGTGTTTTAGTCAATTTGCCAAACTGTCGCTGTGGATAGTGATAGCGCTGTTTAGCTAAAGACGCAATGCCATCACTATCTGGTCGGTCAGGAAACAGTCAACATAAGTATACCACGTCATTAGAGAGATATTTTTTAAAGTGACATTTCAACTGAGTGTTACCTTTATACTTTTTATATGGCATGTTTCAGTATTTACATGTTTAACTTTTCTTACATTAGCTAATATAAAGTGCTACTGTCTGATTATATTTGCCCTGTGTGAAGAGGACATGTTTTTTTCTTTTTTTTTTTTAGACAGAAATTTGCCCTTGGTCATAATGTCCCACTTGTCCCTCATTAGATCCTAATGGCATTTGACATTTCAATCTTTGTGAGTTAAAAAAAAAAATCTAAATATGTATACTTATTCAACCTATTCCATTTCCTCTCATTTTTGACGATTTAGTGAATTAAATTTATGACTTAATGAATACTATACTCGGCAAATGCAAAATTCTCACTTAATAAAGCTTTTATAATTGTATAACTGACATATTTATTTATAGAAAGGCTGTTTTTTCCTATTATAGCTGATTTTAAAAAGTGAATTAATGCAGGACAATATTTTGAGTGGCAGGGCGGTTAATGTGGAGGCATCTACACAGGTACATGACTCTGCAAATTAAATACATTTTGAGTAATTGTTTTTAAGAATGACTTCAATACAAATGCAGATAAATATGCATTGCATGTAAATATATAGCTACAGCTAGGTGTGATGAGGTTTTATCTACACAGATTTATATAAAGAAGCTTATGACGTGTCATCTTTTAATTCCTGTGCCCAGCTTAATGATTTCTTCTGGGATTTCATATGCGTCTTTGTTCTTGTGTTGTTCGAGCCCTCCTTTGCTCCTCAAAATGTCGTGCACGGATGATCATCACAGGAGTGCAGCTTAGGAATGAGTCTGACCGCCAGTTGATCCAGTTGGCTGCATGACATTTAGCCTCTAGCATTCAGCAGAAGTTCTGTGTGTAGGATTCAGTTGCATTCACACTCGGATGGAGATGAGCACAGATGATATTATCAATGAATATTTCAGGCTTAACCTTGATAAGTGCTGAAAACAGAAGCAGGGTTTCAGAAATATGATATGCAACTGAATTACACAGGTAATGCAAATTAATTTGTTTTACAGTACACCTATAGCATTTATGTGACTTCACAAGGATAAAGCATACCTGTATCTTTTTTGTCTCATTTCTATTCATCCACAATTACACATAATAGCTACTATTTTACATTGCAGCTTGCCTCATTAACGCTCTTCTCTATGTCGCATATGTGATATAAAATGTTAAAGCACCATGAATGGCCAAGATAAATGAAGTGGCTTGATAAAATGGCTTGCCATTCTGAAATGGGAACATCTGAGCCTGGCATAAAGACAGTGGCTCAGAACCTGATTGTACCTTTAACTCGGCTGAGCTGCGCCTTTTTCAGAAAAACAAAATGTCCTTCCTTCTGCCTCCACAACTTTTACACAAAGCAAGGATCTCTTACTGTAGCTTGAAGGGCACATTCACTGTGAGAAACGGAAAGTTTGAACAAAAGTCAGCGTAGAAGTTTGAGATCAGAGTGAAACTTTGCTTGAGGCATGGTGGACATTTTAGTGAGGCTGTTTTGACCTTCCGTCAAATGTTTTCTGCCTGTTCGCTCTGCAGCCCCTCCAGATAAACCTAATTTTGTCCTTTCAGTCAGCTGTACCAGAGAGTGTCATGTGTTGGAGGCAAAGACTGAACGGAGACCTAAAATAGCTGGGAAGGGCATAAGAAACACGTTTCTTAAACGTGGAAGTTGTTGTTGTTGCATGATCAGTCTTTTCCTTTTGATTTAGTTTTTAAGGAAAAGCCCAAATCACAGCTCAAAAGGCCCAGAGGCGACACACTCCTGTACCTTCACTCATGACTGAGAGATGCATGAGCTTCTAAATCTTCTAACGTTGCGTTCTCAAAGCATCGTCTAAATAATTCTGAAAAAGGTCCATAAATCCTTGGGAAATGACACAATGTTTGTAATATTACCTCTGTACACACAGCAATTTTTTAAATCTAACGATCAGGATCTGTGCCAGGAGACAAGAGGTTTCCAAAGTGTTTAAAATGTATTCACTAGGATCTTTGAATAACTAGAAAACAGAGGTCAGAGGTCCATTCTACAGATACTCCACTCTGAAACACAAAGGTCTGGGGGGGAACTCCTCTGTTAAAAATGCCATCCACATCTTCACATTGGCAATGTGGCTAAACACTACTTTAAAAAGACATCCTTGATTACACTGGTTTTGATCTGTTTAGCGTTTGCTTTCCTTTGCATCATATTACCATTCAGACTGGAACTAGGCAAGCGATACCCTCCGCCAAGGGAATGAAAGCTGGTGTTGTAGCCTAGACATGTAATGAAACACTCATACTCTCCTGTGCTAGAACTACACTACTCTGAATACTCGAATGAGTTACCAGCAGATGCACAAGACACTGTACACCTCACCACTGTGTCTACGCCATTATTGTAAAAATTACAAATAAAAAAAAGAGATTGAGGGATAAAAGGATTATCTATTAACTCTGTGTATATGTATGCTGCACATCTACACTGACCAGTGAGATGAATACAAAACAAAGAAATATATATATATATATATATATATATATATATTGGCATTTTGATGGCTGAACAATGAGATTGCTGACAATTGATGTCAGTAAATGGAAGGGCAAGTGGACATACAGCTGAATATTAATTAGACAGGTAGACAGCACACAAATAAAGAGGGCGCTATATGTCACAGGAGACCTGTAGAAAGGGATTTTGAAAGTCCTGGAGCAAAGCAGGAGATAAGGCTGACCGGGCGAGGAAGGTGTGGACACGTGTGAGAAGCAGAAAGCAGCAGATGGTTATTTTTAGCCAGGCAATTCCACAAATATTGCAGAGTTGCTTTTGTTGGTTGGGTTTTGCTAGCCCCACTTACTCCCAGGCACATGCCTGGCATCCACATCACAGCAGTGACTCACTGGTTCCTGACGTGCACCTGAAACCAGCTCTGACCCCTTTTCAGACAACACACCGCTGAACTGTCACATCCCATCTTTCCATGACAGGCCACTGCTGAGGTGCCAGGTGGGGTTCTGTAGTGGCACAGTAGGTGTGCAAATGGGGTTTTAGAATGAAGCAATTTAAATCTTCTAATGTACAATAATGTCATTTATTTGTGGGTTTTAATTTCCTAAATGTATATTTAATAAGACAGAACCCCCTGAACAAAGATATGCAAAAGGCTCCCAGGCCTATAGTGCAAGGAAAGGAACACTTTAAGTAGCAATTTTGGCAATTAAGACTCCTGAAAACACCATGGACGTAGTTTCCTGGTCTTGAGACACTGGCCCTGGAAAATTAAAGGTTCACAAATAATTTCTACTACTGATTTGGCTGGTCATCTTCTTTTGTGTCTTATCGAAGCATTTGACCCAAAGGCAGAATGATACAGACAGATAAGGAGAGCGTGCTCGTGGAGGACAATCCTGGCCCCCCCCCCCGCCTTTGCACTCCCGCAATGCACAAATTGTGCTTGTTGTCTCCTACTTTAGAGATTTTTTTTATTATTATACCCAGAGAGTGCTCATTTCACTTTATTTTAGGCTTCCATGGGAATCCCAATTCTCCATTTAAATGACCAGGAGTTGGCTCTGCCTAATATCAAACCCTCTCACAGCCAACCTGTACGTCTTCAGCTGAGATGTTGTTTGCAGTGCTTTGCATACTGATTAAAGTTTTAACATAGATTTCTTGTTTAAGCTGCTCTTATTTTCTTTTCTTAAAAAAAAAAACTAACAGAGCTAATGGTTACTTTAAAACACCATCTTTCTGCTGCCACTGAAGTCTAAGGCATCCTCTAGGATCATATGGTGAAGCTTTGTCCTTTGATTCTTTTCATACACACTGTATGGACATAAGTACTAGCGCATCTACACATTACACCTACAGGAGCGGCTCGGCAATGGGAACCCATGCCATGAAGCCCGCAGTGCACAGCTTTTGTGCTGATGTTAATGCAGGAGGAAGTTTGGAACTCTGCTGTTACTGAGTCAGCAGAGTGTTGGTGACTTTTAATCACTCAGGACTCAGCAACCCCACTCTGTAACTCTTTGTGTAAAGGCAGATTGCATGGCTAGGTGTTTGATTTCATACACCGGCTATGGGACCGAAAGCCTGAACTCAATGATTAAGAGACGTGGCCAAAAAAACGTTTGTCCATGCATGTGTGTATGTAAAGCACTCTAGCACCAGCAATGAATGAAAGTCAAAGGTGCATTCATGTTCCTCACTTCTGAATCATTTGCATGATTTTCAAACAGGAGGTGCTGTTGGATTCCTTTCCTCAAGCAGAGTGAAAAACACTCTTTGAAGTCAACTTGTGCCATAAGGGATTTTGTGAAAAGAAGAAACCTTCACTTGCCATTTCTTTTTTCAACCCTCACCAAAGCTGGTGAAGTCATCGTATGAAGAGAAACGAACATAGCAGGAATGGTGGAAGCGATGCGATGCTTCACAACAACATAAATGTATATATGAATATTAAACGGGGCAATAACAACACACTCTATTTGTGCATGAGATACGTAAAACCTAATGATCTACCACATTCAATCACATCCAATGGATGTTGTGAGTTTTGAATGCTTTTGTGTGTTCCTTGGTATTGAGTACGTAGAATTGCAGCTGTGATCCATAAACATGATGCTTAGTGCTTTTTGTCTTCCCATTGTCATGCTCATATTGTAATGATATGCAAGGATCAGCCACAAAACTGAACAGTAGAGTCTGGCACCATGACTTTGGGTCTTTTGGGTCCTGTGGTTTGTCATGGATCCTTGAACATGCTGGAATCTGGGAATTTTGAAGACCTGGCCAACACATCCACATCAATGCCAGCACCCATGGTCTCCCAACAGAACACTGCATTGTAAGAAGGTGATCAATGTTTTTCCTCTCCCAGGGGTTTTGATGTTGTGGCTGATCTGTGTAATCCATAAATCAGCCCAGTTTGGACATCTAAATCTAATATTGTGTTCATCTCAGTCTTTCATGCCTTGTGGAAGATTTTCTTCAGTGTGCCTCCCACTGGGAACACAATCATGCAAATATTCCTCCATCACACCAGCAAACCCCTACCCCCCAGTGATGACTCATTGTTGCCCCAGAAACCAGTGATTGACAGTATATGTCCAAGCATGGACACTCATCACAACAAGACATTCTTTTTTTTTTAAATTTTATTTTCACAGTCAGATTTTACAGTATGCCCACAGCAGATTTTTTTTAAGCATTCACTTCTCCTTTTCTGTTTGCACGTTATTCAGTCAACATTCATTTAAGCATAAAAAAAAAAGTGTGTATTTTTGTGCGTGTGTGCAGGAATCGGGTCTTTGTGTGCATGCCGTACTGTTTGTGTGTGCACCACACTGAACCCAGCTGAGCCACCACAGCAGATCAAAGGCTTATCCCAGTGTCAAAATCAGAACGGTCTCATCCTCGTCAATCCACGGGCTTGCAAAAAAAAAAAAAAAAATTTGATTAATGAGAAATGGAGCGAATAAATGTCCTGCACAAATGCATAAATGTCCTGTTTGTAAGATGACTCATCTACCCTGACAACTGAGAGAGAAAGGCAGTTCTTTCTGAAGAAGTTGCTAACTTTGCAGATGAGTGTTACGTCACAGAGGCGGCATGGAAACTAGGTCAGGCCCTTTGCATGATGCTCTGGGTTTTTTTCTTTTTTTTTGTGGTACTATTATGAAATACACTCAACAGAGGAAAACGATGTCAGAGACTAACAGCAGTGGTGATATAACCACTGAAATCAAAGCGGTAAGTAGTTCTTTACCAAGGCCAGGGTTGTTTGGCCACTGTATTTCTAATACCTGCTACATAGTTCTGCATTGAGGTCTGCCTCCTCATAAGTGAGGGATTATAGCTCGGTAACATACTGGCCAGGGTCAGGCAAGTTTCTCTGCCCTACACCCAACCTCTCACTCACACTCTTTCTCTGTCTTTCTCTCTTACTCACATGCACACATGCACAAAACCCTCTCTCCACATCTAAATCTCCCTCTGGGTAATCAGTCAGTGTGTATTTTTAAATCTGTCACTAATCTCTATTATTGGCATAACCCACAGGACAAGGTTACCTTTCATACTTTTGGTGCTTGAACACACGCATACATGCAAGTTTAAACAACAAACATAATGTTCAGTTTACATGCTTGTGGGCCCCTTTCGAGTGGAAAAATCATGGGAATGTTGTTCCGTCCTCATCAATGACACACATTTGACAAAACAGATGACAAAACAGATGCCACAGATGACGTCTCAGCGGAGCCGGCAAGAGTTTAGGCTGTGAGGAGGAGGAGAGAACAGTAATCATTTAATTGTTTAAAATTCTGCAGTAATATTAAAAAAAAAACAAACTTAACTAGGTGTCATATGAATAATGAATTGAGCATAACTGGGATGTTGACGGCAGCACAGTGTACACACAAATCTGATGTGTCTCACAGTTCCTGTCTGTTTTCTGTTTGTGTAGGAGAAGCTGCAGTCGTTTTCCTTCCTTGTGTTTGTGGCGTTCTGCACTTTGGGATCTATATACCTCTATGTGGTCCTCCCTGAAACCAAAAATAAAACATTTATGGACATCAGCCAGAGCTTTGCCAAGATTAACAAAATGCCCGTCCCCTCCCCTGGCCACGAAATGGAGCTGGTTCTATCCATTAACTCTGACCCAAATGGGAAAGTCCAAGATGTCACTAAGATGTAAAGTTCCTTGTAAAAGCACAGAAATAATGGAGATGCAAGGTTAAAATGTTAAAAGTATTTCTTGTTTTTACATATTTACTGAGCATAATCAGTGAAGTTAAAGTCAAACCTTTGTTGCATATTTTTATATGACTGGAATTTTGAGATTAAAGCATTGCAGCAATTATTTGATTGTATCTCTTATTAAACACATCGTTCATACTCTGTTTACTTGTCAACATACATCACTGAGGCTCTTTAAGTGTCACAAAAATGGTAATGGGGATTGGGGGACTCAAATACGATGTTGATTCCAATGATTGATTTATACAGATCTCTTCCGATATGAGCAACATTAGACTCAGAGAGTTTTGTTTCTGTTAGTCACCTTAGTTTTGCTATAGTCTCCACCAAATTCTCTGAGAAAATATCTTTGTCTTTGCTGCTAAAACCTGCATAAAACCTACATTGGTTACTTGCTTTTTGGCTTTGCACGCCAGCTTTTTGATGCAGTGTCTTCTACATGAGAGTGGCGACACCGGACCAAAACAATACAGCTGGGGGCCAGAAAACCAAATCATGCTTGATGAGTTTATTAAAAAAGATCAATCATTATAAGAAAACACCTTTCAGATCACTCTGTTCTGACAACAGACAGGTGTACCAGAACAACTGAAAGCTGACAATTCTTCTTTAGTGAAACCAGATAAAGTAGCATCCAACCTCCCTTCATCTCAGTCCGATTCATATTTTATTTAATTTTCATCTTCCCAAAGAACCTGATAAATAGAGGTGGGGCAGACACGCATCTGAGGGGAGACATAGATTTCAGGATTATAACCGTAATCCTGATTTCTTGGTTAACTTCTTAATATACACAACATGGGAGAGAGAACGCAGAGAGCGCAGTAAAGCTGACAGGGACAGCTATTTGGAGCGCTTCCAAATCTCAAGCGAGCCAAGGCTACCTCCCACCAGATGGCTGGAGCCAGCGGAGGAAGGGATCTGAACAGAGGCAGACAACCGTGGCATTGGATAGCAGTCGCAGTTTGTTCCACAGTAGGGCGTACTCAATATTTGAAAGTCTGTTGCCTGGGGGGGGGGCTGACACTCTACCCACTCATATAGATACAGACACAAAGTGTGTGTCTCTGTGTGTATGTGTCATGCTATGAGGGGATGTCCACGTTTTCAAGTGGTATTGTAGAACAGGGGTGGAGAACTTCAGCGCGTCCTCACGTCCTTTGAATTCCTGATCACATCCGTTGAGTTCAGTGCCACAGATTATATTTACCTACAATTTTAGTGGGCAGGCAAGGGAGGAGGATAATAATCATAAGTGTTATCTCTCAGAGCTCTGCTCCAGCTTGTTACTGTTAGAGAGCTATATTCTCAGAAGCATTAGTTAGTGGGCAATTTACAGAACGATTTGCTGCTGAGTGCTGGCAGAGTAATTACGATACCACACTGCTGCAAAGCCATATATGTTTAATAAGAGAACACTGCAGAGTAATGTATGCTTGATAAATTGCTGGTTAGCCAACCTCTTACATATCCTCTCAGGAAGTGAATGAACTTCAGATTATGCAAAATAAGAAGTGGGTGCAGCAGGAGGGGCTTTGTGAATACCACTTACATTCCCTAGGAGAAAAGCTCACTTAAGTGAAATTCATAATGACCCCCGCCCAAAAAAAAAAA
>VUQK01039106.1:0-12134 GCA_015106715.1 Bujurquina vittata
GTAAAGCAGTGATTCACAACAAGTGTGCCATGAGAAAATTATCCAGATTAAAAAAAGGGAGAGCGTCTGAGCTATTGATAAAGATCTTTGTGTGTGTCTTCAGTTCCTGCAGTTTTGTGTTCAATTAACAGTACTTATCTGACTGCACTGTGCCAAGTGTAAAGTTTGGTGGAGGGGGTATTATGGTGTGGCGTTGTTTTCAGTGTTAGTTTCAGTGAAAGGAACTCTTAATGCTTCAGGATACCAAGACATTTTGGACAACTTCATGCTCCCAACTTTGTGGGAACAGTTTCAGGATGGCCCGTTCCTGTTCCAACATGACTGCACACCAGTTAACAAAGCAATGACCATAAAGACATGGATGAGCAAGTTTGGTGTGGAAGAACTTGATTGGCCTGCACTCCTGACCTCAATCCGATAGAACACCTTTGGGATGACTTAGAGCGGAAACTGTGAGCCAGGACCTCTCATCAAACATCAGTGTCTGACCTCACAAATGCACTTCTGGAAGAATAGTCAAAAATTCCCATAAACACATTTCTAAACATTGTGGAAAGAGTTAAAACTGTTATTGTTGCAAAGGATCGACCAACATCACATTAAACCCTATGGATTACGAATGGGATGTCACTCAAGTTCATGTGTGTGTGAAGGCAGATGAGTGAATACTTTTGGCAATATAATATACTTAATATGCCATGTCACCCATCCACCTACTCGTAGCAAATTCCTGCCACCATATGGTCCCAGCACACACAATCAGACATAGTCAGATTGAGGTGTTTGCTTTCTTTATTCTTTCCCACACCTTTTGTCACTGTTGCTTCAGACAGAGCCGCTCTTGTTCATGGCGCCATCTGCTGTAGTCTTCCAGCTGCCAAACCAAGTCCACTCCACACGCCTCGATTGTAGCACGCTACTGTATAAGTGGAAGAGACATGATTAGATATGGATTGACAGCTACCAGCCAGTCTCCCCTGGCACTGCCTCTTGAACCCTCTACTCCACCCCTCTCCAGCAGCTAAAGACCACACCCTGCAACCACACTGCTGTTCAG
The DNA here is from genome assembly GCA_015106715.1 of Bujurquina vittata. Lineage (NCBI taxonomy): Eukaryota > Metazoa > Chordata > Actinopteri > Cichliformes > Cichlidae > Bujurquina > Bujurquina vittata. The sequence continues at coordinate 1,058 of VUQK01039106.1, forward strand.
GCCGTTTGTTTCTGGGGTGCAGCCACTCGCTATTTAAGTGATGAACTCATGATTAAAAAAAAAAAAAAAATCAGAATTATTTTGGTTTAGAGTAATGCTAAATCTGTTTTGCATGAATCAAATACCACTTTATCATGTTTATTCATTTTTATGGAATATTCTCATAAACTTAATGGAAAATCATTTAACTACCCAAATACTTTTTGGCCCTTTAGCAGTTGTTGTTGGGGTGATCTTATTTATGCAGCTGGCGTGCAGAAATAACACATCCTAATCATAAAAACTAGCGTTCATAAAATATGACAGACACAAAGATTCCAAATAAGGCAAGTGGGAATTCAAAGTTTGAAGCTTATGAAAATAAAATTAACATTTGACCTGCAGCAAAAGTCTGTTTCCAGAAACAAAATATGCTTTCACACCACAGGAGCACAGACAGAGGTGTCCATTGTAAACAGATCAGTCATTAAATGGTCTTTAGCCTTCCAGCACCCGAGTGCAAAGTCCAACTGGTGTCCGATTGTGCCGATGTGGGCAATATTCTAATGAATTCCCAGTTAGCGAGTGGCTTTTTGTTTTCTTCTTCTTACAAGCTGTACGCATACACCACCTTTATCTAAATCCTGGATATTTCTATTAGTGAGACCGCAGCTGTGTGTTAAAAATGAAAAAGGAAAACTTCTGACAATGCCCCTCCCTGAGTCTCAATGACATTTTCCCAGAGTTCATGTGTGAAATCAGCTTACGCGATGTGTTATGTGTATTCTGCAACTTAAAAAGCACACAAAGGACATTCAGACTCCTCAACCGTTAGTGAAGAAGGGCTGTGTGTGTTAACAGGAAAGAAAACACAAACCTAACTGAATCCCTTTGAGGTCTCAGTATGGAAGTCTTGATACAGGATGGTGGATTTTAAGCAGCACCTGTACCCAGGAGGCACAGCTGAAATCTCTTAGAAAGGTATTTGTTTTTGAATACAGTACAGTTGTGATTTAGTAGCAGCTCATTTTGGATTCGCTGGAAACATAAACCAGTGATGCAGTTTACTTTAAATATTTAAATATTGATTCATTTTTGCAATGTGTATTTATTTAGCCATGATACAGTAAAAAGGTTTAGTCACCAAATTGTCTAAATATTTACGGTCTGCCGTAGCACACTGGTTGGCTTCACAGTGTTTTATTTAAAGTCTGATTTACTGCGTATGATTGTATTTATTTCCATATTTAAACAACAAACTTTTGCTCAGGAAAATAACAGAGGACTGACTCAGAGGTAGATTGGAGCTGGGTTGCCTGTGCACAATAAATCACTTTAGCTCACTTTTTCCTCATAAGAGAACTCAAAGACATCCAAGTCTTTGCAAAAGTACTTACTCTTTGTCTCCAGCTGCTTCCCAAATCCCTTTTCTTGCTATCGTGGCATCAAATCAGGCTCTTTTTGTTTTTTTAACAAGCATTTGTTATTTTGTTAGAGCCAGGATCAACACATTGTTCACTGCCAAACGAACACAGTTTATTGGTGAGAAGTAAAAGGCGCTTCATTTGTTGGAGAGGGCATATTTGTGTCATCTGTTACTAATTCTTTTTTTTTTTCAACCCACCGAAGTATGTTCAAGAATTTGCCCAGATTAAGTTGTCATTAGGAATCTTTTCTGACTTGTCAGGTTGTTTAAATAAAGCACAGTGGTGTGAACTGGTATGTGTACAGCTCACACAAGCATGGCACTAAGTCATTTCTTAGTAGCTCAAGATGAAATGCAGTGCTTGGTAACAGCCTAACGGACTCAATTTTTTCTTTTCCTTTTTTTTGAGCATTCAGTTTGATCTGTGGGAGGTGGAATCTAGTTTTCCTTTTTTGGTCCTGTTGATCATTCTGCATGATGATAGAAAAATGCTTTGCCTACCTCATGTTTGTTTGTGCTGAGGAACGGACTGCAAAGGCCCATTTTTTTTTGCACATGCACCCCCAACAGCCAACGGCCGCCACCTACGCAGTCCGTCAGTGTTTTTATTGTTGCAACTGAAAGTCTTAACTGAGGGAACTATCACAAACACGACAGCCATCTAGTGGAGGCACTGGCTGTGCTTTAGAGGTCATTAGATAAGTTTTATTGTGTATTCCTATATCTGAGGTGGTTTTATACCCACGATATTATTTAAATATGCTGAAAACTAACTGTCTATCAACTGCAGTATCTACATTAACTAATCATTAAAGGCTTCTGAAGAAAAAAAGCTAAATTAGCTCCCAAACATTAGCTGTGTGGAATAAACCTTTAAGCTCAGGCAGAGGTTTTGAGAAGTGCTCAGCTATTTGATGTGGTCCCAGTTTTTTTGTAACAGTTCAGGGAATTGTCTCTATGGAAAGAATTCCTCTTCCATGGAAAACTGGAGCTATCACTCTGCAGGCTGACGCACATTACCTTTCTCCTGCCTCCATTTCTTTTTGTGTACAGATTGAGCCGTAAATGCGTCAGCATCAGAGAGCTCAGTATGAAGAAGACAGTACGGCCAGCGGTGAGTAAGGTGAGTGGCGATCGGGGGAAGTCCGAGGCCGCTGCCACCGGTGGTGCTGGAAAGCCTACAGCCAAAAGCAACAGTGTTGCTCCTTTGTCTAAGGTAAACCTCATCAAGTGATGGAGCATGTAGCAGCTGATATGCTGTAATTTCATTTATTTTTTTGTGAACACGTTGACTTTTTCTTGTTTCAGGTGAAAAGCAATGATGACCTCTTAGCAGCTATGGCTGGAGGGAATCCTGCGTCAAATAGTGCTGTCATGAAGACCAAGAGGACTGCCTCTATTGGGACTAGTGCCAGTAGCCTAGACAGCAAGCCAAAGACAACATCAGGTATGTTAGAATTTTACTGTGGCAGGATCTATGCACTCCATGTATATTATAACTAATCAGCTGATTTTCTAGCGAGTCTGCCGTGCCACAGATTGACTATAGCTTGTCGTCGTGGTTCTGCTCTGTGGTTGAGCTCAGTGTAGGGGCACAAACATAAATTCTGCACCTACTGAAGATTCTGCTTGGAGTGGCCCTTCAGCTCCCAGCAGATGACTAGAGCAGAACAAGGACCAGCGTTGTCAGCCACAGTCCCGAGACGATGGTGTTGAGACTCTCGGGAATGAGAGACTCAAGCAGTGCAATGATATGAAAGATCACCCTTAACAGCAACTGCTAAAGGGCCGGGCTAGCAGCAACTAAAGAGTATCAAAATAAGCATGAGGAAGTGTCTGTGTTTTTTTTTTCTTTTCTTGGAAGAATGGAAAAAAATTGTTAATCACCACATATACTTGTATAAGTTGTATAGGTTCACTCATAGAAAGTTATTTGTTTTTTTTAAATGTTACTTTACTAGGATAAAAGAAATTCCCTTTTTTTTTTAAATTAAAAAAAAAAGGTACTTCATCCAAGCGTACATCTTCATCGACCTCTAAGGAGCCAAGTTCATCACGAGACCGCCTTCGGACATCCAGGACATCAGCAGCTAAAAAGCAGCTTGTATCAGGGACTGTAGCTGGGGATGTGGCCTCAGGAAAGCGCTCTCGCAGCCAGACCCTGGCAGAGTCTGAGGGCCGTATGAGCAAGTCTAAATCAGATGGCCAGATTAGTGATAAAGTGGCTCTGGAAGCTAAAGTTAAAGACCTGCTTGGTTTGGCCAAGAGCAAAGATGTGGAGATTCTTCACCTTCGCAGCGAGCTGAGGGACATGAGGGCCCAGCTGGGCTTGGGGGGGAAGGAAGTGCCACAGCAGGATGAAGCTGGGGAGGAAGAGAAGCCCCAGGTTTCAGCCATCACAGCAGCTGATGTGGAGTCCACTCTGATTCTCTTACAAGAGCAGAATCAAGCCATCAGAGAGGAGCTCAACCTGCTAAAGAGCGAGAACCGCATGCTGAAAGACCGGCTCAATGCTTTGGGATTCTCTCTGGAGCAGAGGCTGGATGGCTCTGACAAGCTTTTCAACTATGCCTCTTTGAGTCCAGAACTGGCAGCAGGCAGTGGGCACAGTGATGGTGGTGGCACAGGTACTATGACCTCCTCAGTGGAAGGCTCTGCCCCTGGCTCATTGGAAGATCTTCTCACAGGACATCAGCATGGAGGCTCAGCAGACAATCTGGACAGTGAATCTAGTGAGGTATACCAAGCTGTCACCTCCAGTGACGATGCACTGGATGCCCCGTCTGGAGCTTCCTCATCGTCTGAGTCAGAGTGTGCACCTAGCAGGGAGCGGTCACGGAGGGGCAGCAGTGGCAATGCCAGTGAGGTGTCGGTAGCCTGTCTGACGGAACGCATCCAACAGATGGAGGAGAATCAGCACAGCACTGCTGAGGAGCTTCAGGCCACACTGCAGGAACTGGCTGACCTGCAGCAGATCACCCAAGAGCTGAATGGCGAGAACGAGCGGCTCGGTGAAGAGAAGGTCATCCTCATGGACTCCTTGTGCCAACAGAGCGACAAGCTGGAGCTCTACGGCCGCCAGATCGAATACCTGCGCTCACTGCTGGATGAGCATCATATATCCTATGTGTTGGAGGAAGACATCAAGAGTGGCCGCTATATGGAACTGGAGCAGCGTTACGCAGATCTGGCAGATAATGCCCGCTTTGAGAGAGAGCAGCTCCTCGGGGTGCAACAGCACCTATCCAATACCCTAAAGATGGCTGAACAGGACAATGCTGAAGCCCAGGAGATGATTGGAATGCTGAAGGAGAGAAACCAGCAGATGGAGCGCCTCCTGGATTCAGAGAGACAGGATCGAGGTGCCATGGCTGCCGCGCTGGAGGAGTACAAAGCAGCAGTGAGCAACGACCAGGCGGAGCTGAGCCGCTGCCGAGCCCAACTGGAACAAGAGAGGCAGAGGGTGGCCGAGCTGTACTCTCTCCACACTGCAGGAGACAAAAATGACATCTGCCAACTGCTAGAAGGTGTTCGGCTGGGGAAAGAGGAGGCTGAGGCCAAAGCTGCAAAGATGCAGGAGGAGATGGAACAAGCCCACAGTGAACTCAACCGGCTGCAGGAAACTTTCAGTAAGGTTAGTTCAAGGACAGTGAGTGGCGCATCAATCTCTTCAAGCAAAAAAAAAGCTAAATTGAGGCGTTTGACCTAAATGAAACTTTAATCTAGGGTGCAAGAACTCAGGAGTTTTTGGGTTAAGGAAATTACAGCTTTATTGGCTGTTTTATCAGTGCCACAAATATCACAAATTTAGTATCAGCCAGCTCTCCAGAGTCTGCCTTTAGCAAGGAATGGTACACATTCCTTAATTGTAGCCCACCAGTGTGGTGCTATACAAAGGCTAACTGCACAGATGTATAGTTATAATAGCACACAAGGTATTTGTGAAGATTTATTGCAGTCAGACTGATATAGAATAGAATAGAATGCTTTTATTGTCATTATACACAATGTACAATGAGATTTATTACCTAATGACCTAAAGAAAGATACTTATATTTGTGTGTGTTGAAGCTGGACAGGGAATACAGAGACTTCCAGGAGCAGGCGCGGCAGCAAATGACTGAGCAGGAGCGTGCACTGGAGAAGCAGCGCATGGAGCTGCAGGAGAAAGACACGGAAATTGCAGACATGAAGGAAACCATCTTTGAACTGGAGGACGAGGTGGAGCAGCACCGAGCTCTTAAACTCCACGACAATCTCATTATCACAGACTTAGAAAGTAAGTGGGCTGCAAACACACTCGAACCCGAGTGGACACTCAATCTGAAGGCCTGTTTGGAACTTTTATCAAGTAGTAGAATTATGCACAATCACGCATACTCAATCAACCAGCCAGTGAGCATTTAGAGATTGTGATGTGAGAATGTCTACAAGTATGTCTGCTATTGAATCAGCACGTTCTTTAATGATACCATTAACATGTGTTTCCTTCTGGTTTCAGACTCTGTGAAGAAGCTGCAAGACCAGAAGCACGACATGGAGAGAGAGATTAAGATTCTTCACCGCAGACTGAGGGTGAGTGAGTGCTCAGACTGAAAGCAGCCCGGCATTTAAAAAAAAAAAAGTTCCAAGGGCCTAAAAATCCTGATAGCTGAGTGGCTCGGCTATAAAAAACAGGTAATGCCTGTGAAATGACCTGAGTAGTGAGTCGCAGAGCTGGACCGTTTTTGCTGCATATCATTTCCTTCCTCGCTCCCTATATTTTGTTTCTCTCTCAACTGACCATGTCAAATAAAGCCATAAAAAAGGCCATTCTGGTTGTCAGCTTGCAAGATGATGAAATGTGATCCAGGAAGTACAGCTGTAGCAATAGAACAATGCGTTTTCAGGTCTTATCAAATAAAAAGTATTGTCCAGCAGTGCTTTCAGTAAGCAACTCTGAAATGTAATCACAGCGGCCATCATTTTATACTCTTTATACTCGATAAGACCTCAGAGGTACAAAATATAAACATGCTGCTGGAAAGACCTACGAAATGTCAACTTGCACACATTTGTGAAAGAGTATTGTTCAGAGCTGTCTGATGACCAGCAAGTTGAGGTCAAATTGTAGTAGAAGGGACAAAAGCAATCCAACAAACCACAGCAGTTTTAGGATAGTACTTTTCATATTTATCTGGGTAATAAATAAAAACAATTACATCGGCAAAAGAACAAACATTATCACTGTGGAGTTTTTTATTTTTTTATTTTTCACTCTTACCGTTCTCTGCAATAGAATCTCCTGATATTTTGACCAAAAAAAAGAGTAAAAAGTTGCTTGACCTGCATGAAAAAGCAGACAGAAAAAGTAACAGCTAGCTGGAAAACAAAGTGGAGAATTTTGTAGCTCAGATATTTCCTTTAGAAGCTGGTAGAAACCAAAATGTAGAACAAAGAAGAATTAATAGTGGATTTATTTTCAAAAGTATGATTCTAACTGGATTGTAATGTTTCTGTGAGTCTGCTTTATGTGTTAAGTGGTTTACACGAGGAAAGGATGGATGGATGGAAAGGCTGTGACTATAAATAAAGCAGCATCATCAGAGTACCTTTAAATGAAAAACTGCCCTCTAGTGGCTAAAAGAATTCATCAATACTACTTAAGCGATCTACTGTATTACTGAGCATAAATAATCTTTAGCTTCTGGTCTCATTAGTCTCATTTTTTGTGTGTGTCTGTGCGTGCGTGCGTGCGTGCAGGAGGAGTCAATGGAGTGGCGTCAGTTCCAGGCTGATCTGCAGACTGCTGTCGTCATTGCTAATGACATCAAGTCGGAAGCACAGGAGGAGATTGGGGACCTGCGGCGCCGACTTCAGGAAGCCCAGGAGAAGAACGAAAAGCTGAGCAAAGAGCTGGATGAGGTTAAGAGCCGCAAGTAAGACCCACAGAGAGACACGGAAGAGCTGCCGCAGTCATGCTTACACAGCATGTGTTATATTTCTGAATAAAATTGGAATAGTTAACATTTTTATTAACTGAGATATTGGAGGCTCATTTGGGGAGGTTGTGTTCATTCCAGAGTTGAACTGCATGACTTTGTGTTTTCAAGGCAGGAGGAGGAGAGAGGCAGAGTGTACAACTATATGAATGCAGTGGAAAGAGACCTGGCTGCTCTCAGACAGGGGATGGGTCTCAGCAGACGATCCTCCACCTCCTCAGAGCCCTCACCCACCGTCAAAACACTCATCAAAAGCTTCGATAGTGCCTCACAAGGTACTACTCCATCACAAGAGCCACTTGTCTTGTTTCAGGTTTTTTTTTGTTTTTAGACCTTTGCTGCTGTTTTTATTAAAAGATTTTCATCACTATAGATGCCCCATATTAAACATAGTTATTTCAAATGCTTTAATACTTGATATCAATTGCTGGCCAGTGATTTGTCAAAATACTATTTGACTATAGTTCAAGACTCACCAGTCTGACAAAGAAAAGGGATGTTAACTTTTGCTTCCTGATGTCTCAGGTCCACCTTCAAATGGTGCCTCTGTGACTCCAACAGCTCCGGCTGCCCCGCTACCACGAACCCCCCTCAGCCCCAGTCCCATGAAGACGCCCCCAGCAGCTGCTGTTTCACCCATGCAGGTTCTGGAAAGGTTTTTTTTTCATTAACAAGTTATCATTCTTTTGTCCCTTTTTAGCTTACTGCTCCACACACAGGAAAAGAACAACAAGCAGGCCAAAAACCTATCTAAAGCAGGTGAACAGTATCTGAAAGTCATGTCCTTAAGAAATGGGAAAAAAATCCAGCAAAGATCTGACACAAGACCTTGGCCCATTTGGCCCTTCAGTTGATCCATCTACTGGTCACTGAGGCCTCATCAGAAATGGTCTCAGTGGAAGGGTGGCTGTCAAGAGGCTATTCTTGAGGAAGGGAAATGGGGAGTAAAGGCTGAAGTATGCCATATTACATAAAAACAGGACTAAAAATCAGTAGCAGCATATCTTATAGAGTAATTAATCCATATTAGAAATTTATGGTACAGTCATCATCAATATGTACAGTCGAGGTCAGGAGAGAGGTACAAGAGTGAGCACCTTTAAGCAGTGGGCTCCTTAAGGGTTTGAATGAGTGTTGGTAATATTTGGGGTCTTCTCCTGTTCAGATATTATTGTAGGCTTTTATATTTGATCATGTCTCACTCTTCTCTGACATCTGTATGACTTTATCTTGTGTCTTTAGCTCAGATTTACATAAGTAAATCTCCACTCATAGTGAACTGTAGGATTTAAATGTTTTACAAGTCACTGTATTCAGTTTTATTTACATTTTACAAAATATATATTTTTTTGGCACTGGTTTGTGTAACATGCTGGTGTTACTGAGGTTTTTTTTTTTCTTTCTTTTTTTAACTTTGTAATAAAATGCTGTTTCAGAGACACTCCATAACTGGGTCTATGTCATCAGCCAAGCCACTCTCCTCTTTGAGTGATAAGAGGCCCAGCTACACAGACATCACCATGCCAGGTAAATATCCTACATAAGAAAAAACACATTTCTTTGTGTAGGAACTGTTGATTTTACAGCTATACAGATATAAAAGTACAGAATATTGTACTGCTCAATAAGGATCGCCCATAGAATATTGCAGTCCTTTGTCTACTGCTATATTTCTGTCACAGTGCATAGGATTAATGGGCTGTCCCTTCCCTCATGGTATATAAAGGGACTGTTTTTCTCAGAGGCCTGGAGTTGGACATTAGCAGGTTTCCTGTATGTGTAGAGGATGATAAGAGAGAAATAATGAGTTCTTGGTTTCCGTCAGTTCATGCTCAACACTAATGAGTTCAAGTGTTTTATGTGAACGTGCAGTCTTGGCCATAGCCTTCAGTGATCCATTTATTCTTCACTGATTTATTGTTTTCTTGGTGAGCGCGTCAGCCTTGTGCGTCTGTATTCCCTGAAATCGGAGGGACTGGAATGTGGCTTTTTACTGACCCCCACCCCCCACCGTGACATCTAATTTCAGAGGAAGTTGCTCATAGAGTAAATCCTTCTGTATGTTTACTGTGATGTTTATAGCCGAGCACCTTCTCAGGGGAACCTCAGCTAGCCGACCTCCATCAGCCCTCCAGAGGGTCTCCAACATTGACTCCTCCAAAGCGATCTCAGGTTAGATGCTAGTTGTGTTTTATGAATGAATTATGAAGCAACTCAGTCACTAGTTCAATGCAAAAAGATAATTTTTTTTTCTCCCCTGACTTGAACAGTGACCCGCCGGAGCAGTGAGGAGATTAAGAGGGACATGTCAGCCTCAGAGGGGTCCTCGTCATCATCCCTCATGGCTATGAGTGCAGCCCCCTCAGCACTGTCTCTGTCCTCATCCTCCCCAACTGCCTCCATCACTCCCACAGCCCGCAGTCGCCTAAGGTACATATTAATACATTGATGTGCCTCTCTTGTGCAAACTTCTAATGTGACTTCACCTATTTTGTTTGTAGATGTAATTGGTGTGAAGACCAAGGACAGCTGTTACTTCTTCATTAAGTAAATAATCTGAACATATAATCCATTTTGCCTTTTTGACATTGAGTTTTCTTGTGCCTTTCCTCTGTGCTTCTGTTACAGAGAAGAGAGAAAGGACCCACTGTCAGCACTGGCCAGAGAGTATGGAGGCTCTAAGAGGAATGCTTTACTAAAGTGGTGCCAGAAGAAGACTGAGGGCTATCAGGTAGCTAACTCTTCTGTCAGTATCTCACATGATCAAAAGTGCTTATAACTTTCAAACACCTCCATCAAAAACAGACAATCACATAATGTAGAGCTGAAGGGAAACTGTAGTATTACTCTATATATGACACATGTTATATAGTGTTCTGTGTCTCCAGAAGAACCTGCATTGAGTCTAAAGGCTGACTGCAAATTTGAAAATAGAATGAGGGGGTGTGGTGTTATAAAGAAATGAGCTCACCAGACCTCTGTAGCCCACTCTTCATCTCCGCTCAAAGCTTGTTGCAGAATGGTCTTCTGATAAGCTGCATAATGGAAAATTATGACCCTTGTAATTCTAACAATTAGTTTTAATGCTCATTTAAACTCTGTTGCAATGGTGGATACTTATATTAAACGTGGCCCATATTTAATGTAATTAGGTCAATGTATGTAGTAAAGAATCTATGTGAGCCAAAAGCTTAATGTTAACACTACCCTGAATACCTTTTATTTACGAGGAGCAGCTAGTCAGAAGGGAGGTAAAATTACTTTCTTTTTTCCCCCAACATACAGTGTGAAAAAGTGTTTGCCCCCTTCCTCGTGTCCTGTTTTTTTGCATGTTTGTTACACTTAAGTGTTTCGGAACATCAAACCAATTTAAACAATAGTCAAGGACAACACAAGTAAACACAAAATGCAAGTTGTAAATGAAGGTGTTTATTAGTAAAGGTGAAAAAAAGTCCAAACAGTCATGGTCCTGTGTGAAAAAGTGATTGCCCCCCTTGTTAAAACATACTATAACTGTTGTTTGTCACACCTGAGTTCAATTTCCCTAGCCACACCCAGGCCTGATTATTGCCACACCTGTTCCCAATCAAGACATCACTTAAATAGGAGCTGCCTGACACAGTAAGGTCCACCAGAAGATCCTTGAAAGCTACACATCATGCCGAGATCCAAAGAAATTCAGGAGCAATTG
>VUQK01039110.1:0-15298 GCA_015106715.1 Bujurquina vittata
AAAGCAGCTCCATAAAGACATGGAAGAGCCAGTTTTGTGTGGAAGAACTTGACTGGCCTGCACAGAGTCCTGACCTCAGCCTTTGGGAAGGATTAGAGCGGAGACCGTGAGCCAGGCCTTCTCTCCAACATCAGTATCTGACCTCACACATTCTGGAAGAATGCTCAAAAATTCCCCAAAACACGCCTAAACCTGTGGAAAGCCTTCCCAGAAGCATTGAAGCTGTTTTAGCAGCAAAGGGTGGGCCGACATATTAAACCCTATGGATTAAGAATGGGATGTTACGCAAGTTCGTGCATGTGAAGGCAGACGAGTGAATGCTTTTGCCAGTGTAGTGTACCAACAAGGGGATTTATGTCCTCCACTACCCAGTTCACTCATGTTCTAAACCAGAAATCCAGTACTCGAGCTTTCTAAGTGAACTTTTCAGGTAAAAATTTCAACAGCATAATTTCCCCTTAAGTTGACATGAGAATACTTCTAGCTGTCCTTTTACATGTAGGGACCCTTCAAAGAAATAAATGAACCTAAAAGTGATTGCCATGTGAACTCTCTGATCGGGTCTTTTGCATCAGGACCCAGACAACACCTGATAACGGGATCAATCCACGGTTCTGTTGGATTTGTGCATTTGCAATTCGTCGGAATTATGTCACCGGAAAACGCCCACTAGATGGTGCTCTTAAATAAGAGTCCCCTGCTTTACTGCCACTCTGTGTTTTTCAGTGCAAGTCATATTAATCAAACGGATGAGTTAACAGCCAGAGCTGAATATGCACTGCCATGCATGCACGGTATAAAAATAACTTACAGAAGAACCCTTTAGCATTCACTCTCCTGCGCGCAACTGATTGCTGCGCGTCCAGGCCTTTCACCTTGGCAAATGCAAATCTCTACAGCAGTGACATGTGGGAAGGCGTCAATTTAAAACTTGGATTATGGTGAATAGATTATTTTACAACCCCATTCCTCTTAGCGCAAAATGTTGTTGTTCAACCAGCCCATATATTCAGCCGCTGCGTGGACCACAATGCGCATAAATAGACTGTGGGGCAGCTGCTGGGCCTTTAGTCTTAAACTCCACTATTTCTCCCGGCTGGCCGCAGTTCCAGGGGACTATATGGCTGTTGACAAGCACACTGCAATAAATCACCATGCTGAGGATTAATAGGAAAGAGCAAAGCGCCCCAGCTCACTGTAGCTGATATGTATTTATTCTAGGTGGCGTAGCAATTCATCTCACTGTGCACGGTGTGTGTGTGTGTGTGCGCGCGCGAGGGGCCCGAGGCGAGTTGAGCACGTCTATGCATACATTACCTCCCATGATGCCAGTACTATAGAGTGATTGCCCATGGGGATGGAGTCAATGTTTATCACAGAAAGCGTTTCAGCTGATCAAAGATTACGCTGAGACATGGCGCGTTGTTCCTGCTTCAGCTGGGCCAGATAAGTTGTCACCCAGCGCTACAGGTGCTGTTGTTTTGTGCGATGTAAACCTACGAGAAGCAAATTATTTGCATGTCACAGGTGCAGTGGCGCTCTAAAGCGAATTTATCCGCGGCGCTCTTCCTTTAAGCTGCAGCGGCACGCTTTTCACATCCCATCTGATAGCGTGCGCGTAAATGCGGGTTGACCAACGTGATTTAAGAAAGGTCTTGTTCACATGAACGGCAAACAAATTCTAATAAGAGCAGCATGAGTGTGTAGGGGAATGGAAATGTGCAGCTTCCGTCCCTTTTTTTACTATCACTGCACACCAATGCGGCTTACAGGTGAGGTAAATAACACATCATTACAATCCAAAGTTCTGCTGGGAAATCTTAGGTCCTCGCATTCATGTGCATGCTACTTTGACCTATTGCTGCAAACCCAGCACACCCCCTCATGGCAACAACGCTCTCCAGCAGCAGCGACCTCTACCAGCAGGCCTAAAGCTGCCGAGGAACACAAAGAGCCCAAGGCACTGATCCGACCTCCAAAGTTCCCAGACCCCAGTCAGACTGAGCATCCCTGAACAACCCCAGTCCACAGATGCCCCACGCTGCAACCACAGCACAAAAAGGATTCATACAGTAGGATGCCCTGTGGAGGGCTACTACCTACACCTGAAAGGTTCAGAGGTCATTTTGCAGCCTGCATTAAATTAAGAAGATTTAATATTGTAGAAGAGTACTGTAGCTCTTCTTCTTTGGGGTTACCTCAATGGATCATCTGCTTCCATCTCACCCTATGCATCTTCTCTGAGGTCTTTCACTTTTCCTCCTGCCTGGCAGCTCCATATTCAGCATCCTTTGTCCAGTACATCCGCAGTCCAAACCATCCCAGCCTCGCTTCTCTAACTTGGTCTCCAAAGTGCTCAGCCCGAGCTGTCCCTCTGATATACTCATTCCTAATCCTGTCCATCCTGGTCACTCCCAGTGAAAATCTCAGCCTCGGCCTCCTGCTTTTTTGTCAGTGTTGCGTCTCCAAAGCATGCATTATAGCATGTCACGCTACCATCTTGTAAACCCTCCCTTTGACTCTTGCTGCTATCCTTCGGTCACAAATCAACAAGAGAGCTATATATCAACGGCAGTTATTCTATATGAGTTTAACTAGACATCATTTTGCAAAAGGATCACACCAGCTGCAACCATGTGGCAATCTGAGAGCTTAACTTCAAAATAAGTCCACAGACAGCCATTAAATCACCTGTCAAAGCAGTCAAAGGCAGCTTTTTCTGCCTTGATTATCAATGTATCTATTACCACTCACTGTCTACTCAATGCTAAACTTATGTGATATTAAAAGAGTGCATGTTTCTGCACATGGCGAGGAAACCAGGTGGATTCACAAATTCACATTTTGCTGACTTGAGACCACAATGGCTGTAGTGTTTATGTGGAAACCAAACACCGAAAAGCTTTAATCTCCATGACTAAAACGGAACTCCTATTTTGTAACACGAACAGCGACACCCACCGCGTTTGAACGGGCCAAGGAAGAAATCCAGAAGCCTATCGACTAAAAGTTCAAAGCAAAAAGTGTCAGTTGAGGGGATTTCTAAAGTGCATTACAGAAATGCTGATGTCTTCATGATCAAAAACATAAATCCCGCTGTGCATGTAAGCAGCAAGGTGTAAAGCGAGGTTTGATATGCGGAAGCCACAAAGTTCAGTATGAAATGAAAGGAAACTGGATATCATTTGAAGCTAAATCAGCCAGAGACATTATCTTCTGGCCTAATATAGTCCACATTTAAGCCATGAATTTAGGAAAATGTATTTTGATTGCAAAGAAATCTTTTATTCATTTGAACTAGAGCATTTTAATTCTAATAAGCACTACAAGAAACAGCTACTGGTTTCATTTACATTTGACAAAGTTTATTCCTTTGTTCCTGTCAGACTATATGATGCAGATAGATGGACAGTTTCTTAAAACACCTAATCTTCTACACTGGGCCTTGATGTTTTTGAGTATTTATTTTTTCTCTACATGAATTAAAACACGCTTCTATGGAATCTTGTATAATTCCAACAAATAACCTCTGAAAACTGGAAATGGCTGCATGTTTCGATTCATTCAAACAGGGAATGATGCCTGTTTCCATCTCTAATGCAGCTGAATTCGGTCCACATGCTGCACATGAAACCATATAATAGATTACAGTGTTCACAGAAAACCTGTGATAGCATTAACGTTATTGACAGCGGACGGAGGCTTTCAAGCAGTGGCTGTCTCACCGATTCAATTCATTGTGTTAAAGCAGGGAGAAGAGCAGCGTCCAGTCCTGCTTGGATGAAACCCCTCAAGGTGAATTTCCTGATTAAAGCCCCTCGCTACCCACCCCCTCACCCAAACCCCTGCAGTCGTGTGAGCCTATCTGAGCGTTTTTCTGCCTGTGGACGAGCGCGCACCTACATGTGCTGTATGTGGGTTACATGTGCATGCCTTTGTGTGTGTGTGTGTGTAGTGCACGTGACATAACATGTCTGTGTGTGTGCAGTTTTTGGATGCATGCCAGTGTAGTGTGTGCATGTGCACGTTTGCACTGTGTACGCATGGATTTATGAAGCTAAATTCATGCATATTTGTCTTTATTATCAATTTAATAGTGTATTTTAGCACAAATGCTATAAGGGTATAGCTTATGCTTTCTGTAAGGCACTTACAAAAATATTTTAAGTGCTGTGTGGTTTGTTAAATGTTCATATGTGCACATTTGTCTGAGTGTGTGTGTGTTTTCGTGTGCACTGGTTATACAAATGTGTATTTCTGTGTGTTGTAGAGGTTATGTCTGAGATGACGGGGCGCCATGTGGAAGCCATTGAGACCTGGAGCGGCAGTGAACATGGAAGGTAAGGCCAGATGGTAGTGGTTAGCCCTTGGCTGCTCCGGGTAACCTGACCTGCAGGGGAGGACCCCTCTGCCTCACAAGGACCAGCCGCCACATGTGTTGCGTGAGAATAAGTCACCCAAAAACCAGGAACCGCCTCACCGTTTCCTGACTGCCTGTTCTCAGCAGTCCGGGGATGTTGTTTTAACTGAGGATCTAAGACAACACAGCAGAAAGGGGATCAGACAGGAACAGTTCAGAGACAGGATCAGGGAGGATCGAGGAGTCTGATGGCAGATTCTGATTCATATTTTTATCCTGCATACAGTATACAGTCATTATATGAGGGTCAGCTTTAATGACATCCGTACAGAGAACGTTATATAGAAGAACCAGATCAGTGTGTCTAGTTCACAGGTACTCACTGAACTGTTGTTTAGACGCGCTTGTACTACTGCTACTACAGTTCTTGACTAGTGTTATATATATCTTTTCATATGTTAATCACACTTTGCTGACTGTACTTTTGTGTGTGCGTGCATGCTTGTGTGTGTGATGCCAATATCATTTAATATATGAAATATGTAAACTCAAGAAAGTATTCCACATTATAACATAGTTACATATGTCACGATTCATTTATGAGGGTTTTTTTGTGTGTGTCTGTTTTTCTTTGTCTTATTACATTTTTATTTTTTTTCCCACATTTCAGCACATCACATCTAACAAAGGTATCGATATATATTCTGATCATTCACAGCATTACAACCACCTGGCCAGTATCAAGCAGGTCTCTCTCTCACGCACAGCTCTGAGCCGCCACGGCGGTACGCAGGACCTCTGGGGGCGTCCTGCGGTGTCATTGGCAGCTCACATTTGAGTCCTTTGGGTTTGTGGGGTCGAGGCATCCCTACATCGGGCTTGTTCTGGCGCATCCCATGGATGCTTGATTGGATTGGGATCTTGGGAGTTTGGAGGCCAGGTCAAAGCCTAGGGCTGGTCCTCAAGCTATTCCAGAACAGTTTTTGCAGTGTAGATGGGGACATTGTCCTGTTTGGTGGGGAGCTGCTACTGAGTGTAAGTGCGGATGACATCGACATCGAGTTGGGGATCTGGTTGGTCTGCATTAAGGGCGCGTGTCAAAGTAGCATCCACATGAATGCCAAAGTGCAGTGTTTCCCAGCAGAAGGTTGCACTGCACCCAGATTTGCATCAGTTTTCAGCTGGTTTTAATGTTGTGGCAGTTCAGGACACTGTACACACTGCATGTGCAAAAACTGCTCCTTAAATAAAACTACACTAGAGTGAATATACATGAATACAGAATGAGTGAAAATGGTAAATAGACTGGTTCTTATACAGTGCTTTTCAACTCTACTCGAGCACTCTAAACACTTTATACAACATGCCTCATTCACCCATTCACACCCATTCATACAAGCACTCTTTTTTTCTGCACTTAAGTGCTTTCTATCTAACATTCACATTCCAGTGAATGCGTTGGAGAGCAACTTGGGGTTCAGCATCTTGCCCAAGGACACTCTGGCACGCAGACTGGAGCAGCCAGGGACCGAACTGCCAACCTTCTGATTAGTAGGTGACCTGCTCTACCTCCTGAGCCGCCCCATAAAAATAACAGAAAACTTAAATACTGTATATTTTTGTAAGTGGACTGAGACTTGAAAATACTTACCTTAGTAAAAAATGTTGATTTCTGCGTCATCTATGCATTGGCATTAATATTTAAACAATAATAATATGCTGTAACGCACACACAAATATCGATACAGTGAACAGTACTCACACCTTATGGAAAAATACGGTAAGAATTGTACCAATACTCTCCATTTGCTTTTGAAGCTGTCAGTCTGTGTTACAGCATAACGACATTTAGGATCGTCTAATATATTCAGTCACAATGAGCTGAAGACTAATGCTGCTCGCTCTCATAAAATCAGTGTTACAGTTGCACCCGGCTTAGCCTCTAGATGGCACTAAGTCATAAGTGAACCTGAGATGTATGGCAGCATAATTAAAACGTGAGTGATAAGTTTTTGATTTAATTAAATGCCCCTCGAGCCAGTAACTCACAGCGCAGGGTCGACGTGGATAGAGAATTTATTTTTCAACATCAGGTCCACTGTCTCTTAAGATCAAGGCAGCTCAAGATGGTACTCAACATCTGCTCAGTGAGAGGTGAGCCATTGCTTGAAAAATCCATGTCAATGAATAAATGATGGGCTGAATGAAGACCTGCTCCAGATATTCTTTCGATGCACACAATAATGAAATCTCTGAATTACTCTACATAAAAGCAGGAGTAATGACACGCGCGTGCACGCACGCGCACGCGCACAGACAAACACACAGACGGGAACAACAGAAGCTTTGATTTGTGATTACACTGAAGTTATGTGGGAACATGCTTTCCTGGCCTGTCAGCGGTGTCACTTTCCCGGGAATGACAGGCTGACAGGGATGACTTGCTTTGCACATACTTTCTGTCAAACCTCTACTTCATATTATACTACTGTTTTCTGTTTCAGAATATTCCCTGACAGTATTTGACAAAATTTATCTTACTGTCTTTTCTGGGGGCTACTGTATGCTAGAGAATGTGTATTTATTAGAGCCGAATGATTGTGTTTAAGAGAAGTGAAACCTGCTGCTAAAGCTGTGCATTCACTGTAAGCCATTACATGTTGTCTTACTTTTCTTGTGTATTACAGGTCTCTTTTGACACGTTGTGTAGCTGTGATGTAGCTCCTACATGCACACCAACCTGCTGCTTTTTGTCTCCTTTTTTTTTCCTTTTACAATTCATCTTGATGCGTGTCAAATTAGCAGAGCAATGTTTACTATTTGCTCTAAAATGTAACCAGTATGCAGTGTTCATTGTAATATACTCACTGCCCACTTTATTAGGCAGCCCACACCTCGTTAGTACCAAGTTACCCCTTAATTGTTCGAGAGCTGCCTTCAGTCTTCATGGCATAGATTCAACAAGGTGCTGGAAACATTCCTCGGAGATTTTGGTCCATATTGACATGACTGCAGATTTGTCAGCTGCACATCCATGATGTGAATCTCCCGTTACACCACATCCCACAGGTGCTCTGTTGAGATCTGGGGACTGTGGAGGTCATTTGAGTACAGTGAACTTGCTGTCATGTTCAAGAAAGCAGTTTGAGATGATTTGAGCTTTGTGGCGTGATGGCTTATCCTGCTGGGAGCAGGAATAAGAGAGTACGCTGTGGTAACAAAGGGATGGACATGTTTAATTACAAGACTCAGGTAGTTCCAGGGCCCAAGGTGTGCCACAAAAAAAAAAATGAAAATCCTACCCCCATCAACCAGAACCGTAGATGCAAGGCAGGTTGCTGCTACGTGATTGGCTGATTAGATATTTGCATTAACGAGCACGTGAACAAATGTAGACGTGTGATGACTAAACTGCTGCCATTTTTTAAATATACACATCTCAAAACAATGTGTTTCCTCAGATAGCTTTACAGTTTGTACATCGTTGATTGTTTTGTCAACATTGAAAAAAAAAGGAGAGATTTGATTGTTGAGTAATTGTTCAAAAATAGCCTGAACCAGTGCTTCACAATCCATCCTCACCACCCATCACATTATAAATGTATTAAAATTGCATTTTTGTAATGTTTTTGCGAGAACATGTAGTTACATCTGACTTCATGTTTTCTGATTTGAAGAAGTGTGACATCTCAAGCATTTAAATGCATTTAATATAAGAAGTGCCTATTCTTCAGTGGTGGGTGTCGGAGTTACTAGTTGTTCTTGGTTGTTTCGTCAGTATTCATACTGAACATCATTATCTATTATATATGCATGTGAGTTAAATAGCTTTATTTTTATTATTGCCCGTAAATCAGGCAACATAAATACGCCACCTTGCACTCCTTTATTTGTGATGGGTCTTTTATTTTGGGTACAGCAATTAAAACTGATAAATATTTAATTTTTTTTAAAAAGTTGAACCCGTGAATGAATGAACCATTTGATACGTGTGTCCTCTAGCACACACATCCCCTCCCCTCTAACACTTTGACCCCATGTGTTGCCCGTGGAGACGAAGGAGGAGCAGGTCCAGAGTCTGGGAATCAGGGCCTCGGGGTATCTGAGCCAACACCGGCTCTCTGTTTTCTTCGGCAGCTGTTATTGCCAAACAAGGTTTCCTTTGTCACACATTTGGGCGACTGATGCTGGGACCTTCTGCACTCTCAGTTGTTGGTTGCTTGCGTCGTTGATAATCTAGTAATAGAGGTTTCGCTGCACTTTGTTTGAGTGTCTTTGGATAACACCCAAAATGTAAATGCCCCTGGCCAGACAGGACTAAAGTGATCACAAACAGAGGGGACAAAGGCAGGCTGCCATGACAGGCTATAACCTCGTTATTAGGCCAGCAGCAACGATGAGGTGAGGCAAAGGAGGCCTGGCATCACATATGATACACCTAATCATAACTGTCACTTCCGGGACCAGGAATACCTGATAGATTCTTCTTCCTAATAGTTTTGACACTGTTAGCGAGCAAGTGGAGCATTTGTTTAAAAAATAACAATAATAAAGGATCGCCGCAGGTCTTTAGAGGACTGCAGGGAAACTGTGAAATGATCCTATGGGATATGATACATGTGCATAAAGAAGTAACTGGCTGTTTGAAAAAAAACCTCCCTGCAGATGCTGTGGTCAACAAGCAACCCATCTATCCTACTACAGACCCAAATCAAGTTAAAAAGGTTATTTATGCATGTGTTCAGTAATCAAATACTACAGGTGTGCCAAATAGAAAATAAATGGATTATTGGAACTACTGCTGAAACCATTATCTTCAAAGATTATGCATGAATTCAGTGTCAGGTATGGGTAGGTAATAGCTTGAACCACCTGGGTACTGCTGGTGAGACCATTATTAATACAATTTTGACTTCCAGTAAGAACTAATGTTGTGATTTGGGGTCAGAAAAGTTGTAAAGATTCTTGGTTAAAGTTTAAATAAGTTTGCCTTAAAGGTTTCATGAAATCTGTGGTCTCTAGTATAGTTTGAGCTTATTCAGTTCAATACACTTTTCCTTATCAACAGCCAAATCAGAACAGCAGTCGCCTCGAGGTGCTTTATACTGTAAGGTAAAGGCCCTACAGTATTAGAGGGAACACTATCCCCACAGTCAGATGATCCCTATAAGCAAGCATTAGGCGGCAACACTGGGAAGGAAAACCTCCAGCACAACCAGGCTCAGGGAGGGGCAGCCATCTGCCTCGGCTGCTTGGAGGTGACGGGGAAATTAGAAACTAGTTTGATGTAATAATCTAAACTCAACTCATGGATATTTGCTAAATAACTACAAAACTAAAATACATGCATGTTTAAGGAAGACGTCAAAATTATTTCAGTAAATTTCCCGGCGTTCCAACATTCACAGAGTTTTCAAAACTGTAAATTTACTGTTTGAAAAGAGCAAACATGGTCTTGTGATGAAGAGCGTGAAATACAACAAAGTGATATTGGAGATTTTAACACAGACAGATTTTTGCAACTCACCAAATCAGTTCTTACTGGCTCACGTCGTTGTTCCCATGAGCCAAGAAGTGGCCAGCGAGACCAGAGACTAAAGGCTGGCCTTCCATAAAGCCACAACCAATGATGAAGCCCTGTTGTCATCACTCATTGAACTGGGGTTACGTCCAGTAACTACTACAGTAACTTTTCTATTCATGCATTTTCTTATTCTGCTTCTCCAATTCAGGGTCACAGTGGGGCTGGAGTCCATCCCTGCCGTCATTAGGATAGACAAACGGTCGGGTCGCCAGTCTGTCAGAGGTCTAACACAGAGAGACAGACAGCCATTCATGCTCACATTCACACCTGCAGCCAATTTTGGAATCACCAATTAACCTAACACACACGTCTTTGGACTGTGGGAGGAAACCCCACGCAGGCACAGGGAGAACATGAAAACTCAACACCCAAAAAGGCCCCAGCCAGCTGGTGGGTTCAAACCCAGGATCTTCATTCGATCTTCTTGTAGAGGTGACAGTGCTAATCACCACGCTCCTCCAATTTTTCTAGCAATAATTGGTTGGTTGTTATTTCCACGTGACCACACCCACATAGATTTATAAAAAAAAAAAGACTTTATATGCCCTCATGTCGCATTTCTAGATGCCAGACATGCACACACATGCAAAAGCTATGAGAGACAGTTGGCGTGCAAAAAATAAAGCGCAGCAAACCAAATGCAGCCAACGATTCCTGTCATTACTTACTCTGATATAAATAATTGCATCTACCTGGTAACCCCTCTCAAATTTGTCTGCCCACTGGTGCTACCAACTGCTCTTGGTGCAACTTAGTTGAAGCTCATTTGATATTACTATTATGATACTTTTAGGCTACTACTGGTGTTATTACTACTAAATTGCCTGTTACCATCATTGCTACTGCTATTTTTCCTTAAATGATTTGAGACATTCTAACTGCAACTTATAGGATCTATTTTAAAAATGCTGCTAATGATTCACTCCATCCAGAAGCGGTTGTAAAACAATATCAGTGAAAGACCTTTTTTTCTGTCAGTTAGAGCGTCCAACAGCCAGCAGGCCCATCGATGTCAATGTGGGCGGATACCACAGGCAGCAGCCAGTCAAATCCAGGTCATTGGGGGTGGGAGGGTGTGTGTGTGTGTGTGTGTGTGTGTGTGAGTACGAGTGGGGCGGGGGTGGTACTAAACACTGGACGAAAGATGTGACCGAAATCAGAGTTTCCATACAAGCAACAGGATCTGACCAAGATAAGCCTCTTGGGAGTGGAGAGATCCTCTCTCTCAGGGTGGATTATGCACACACTTCCCTCTCTGTGTGCTGTCCACATCTGTCCGTATGTTGTAACGCAACTGTCTGTTAGTTTCCCTGGACTTCCCGACTTCCCTGGATGGCGCCTAGCGCAGAGGAGCCAGCCCAAAATGATCCCAGTTAGGGGATTTTCTGGTTCTTCTAAGTCTATGGTCTTCATGAAAGCACATTCTCCTCGATGCCCCCCAACCTCTTACACATCTGTTTCTCATTTACATCCTGGGGGGGGGGGGTTGTTAAAAGGTGAGTGGGCGAGAAACATCTAAGTCTCCCACATGTAGCTTTTCTTATTAATATAAGTAAAGACTTTCCATTTGAAACCCACTGACGCCCACTTGGATTTACAACAAATAAGTGCGCCTTTTGAAAGTGACAGCTAATGTGAGACCTTTGTTGACAAAATAATTACACATCTGCAGTGTGAAACCATGACATTTTCAAGTAATTATTGAATAATAAACTACAGCACTAGCTGTAACTCCATTTTAAGATATATCAATTTTAGTTATGACTAATCAGGATTTCAATAAAAGATATTTCAATAATCTTTTTAATGTTTGAGTTCAATCATGTTGACTATTGGCAAGCCGAGTTTTGTTTTGTTTTTTTTTAAATTGGAAATGGTACAGAATGTCCTTAAAAGGTTTCCACCCCACTACCAAAAAAGTGAGGATACATAAAACGTAAATAAATACAGAATGCAATGACTTTCATAAACCCATATTTTATTCACAATACAACAATGAAAGCCAATCACATGTTTTAAGATTTTACTGTTTCATGAAAAATATCAGGTCATTTTTCAGTGTGATGCAAAGTTTTTGCCATTAGGCTGCAGTCGGAACAGAGAGGATACCCACACGCTCCACTCTGCGCCCACACCGCAAATAAATGCGACAAAGCCGCCGCTGGTCGCGCCCTGGCTGAGAGAGCAGGATGTAATTATAAATGTTTCCTGACTGTTGCAGTTGCACTAAAATAAATCACTGGTCAAATGCAGTTTTTTTGAGTTTTTGTTTTATTTCATAAAGTTCATTTATAGTTCTAAACATATTGAAGGTGGGTTTTTTTTACTCACCTTTTGTGTCTCCAATGATGTCATTCCTCTCTCCAACAGCCTGGATTACTACAACATGCAAATGACCAATTATGCAAATGAGGTAATGTGACTTCAAGTGACTTTTAGAATAGCCAATAGCTATTTTCCTTACAGAGGAGTTGAAAACACTGAAACGACCACACCAGCTGTAGTTTAAGACCTTTTGAAGCAAAGGTTTACAGTTGCTAGCTGTCATTAGCAGCTGTCATTAACCAGTCACTTTGTTAGTTTGATGAAGTGGTTGAAAATACTCCACTAGCTAAAGTTTTGGGTGCTCAGCTCATTCATTCTAAAATGGGAGCTCCATTAAAATGGGTTTTAAATATTCATTTGATGGGAGCATGGGAAATACAGTAAAGACACGAGTAGCGCTGCTAAAGCTAGCAGGCCTCAGGCAAAAAAAGATTTTCTTCCTGTTTGTTAAATAACATAAACCTGCTTAGTTGCTGAATATGGTTTCACTTTATGCATTATAAGAGAAAAGGCAATGATGAGGGACATTTTTGACAACTATAACTTTATCCACAATGTAGCTTCTACTAGCAATAACACTAGGATGCGCTAGTTACAGTTACAATTAGTAGCTAATTTGAATGAATTCCTGATGATTTGCTGATGTTTTTCATGCTCCAATCTCCTGGTGTAATTTCTAGTCAGAGTTACAGAGTTGAAGAAACCTACAGTATATTAAACTTTATCATTGCTATCAAGCTTGCATAAGAATGCATAAAAAAGATCCAGCTGCACTATAATTGCAATTATTGTAATATATGAATACAAGGTCATATAGAGTTAATGTTATACTGCATGTAACTAGAGATAATTACATGTCAACATCAGCACAATAAAATATTTTTTTTTTAAATGCAAGATAATCACAAATAAGCAAAAGGCATGAAATTCAGCTAAAATGTCAGCATCTGATATCTGACCCACAATTTTGACTGTAAAGAATTAGTGCTGTATGACCTGACTGTGATGCAAGCAGCTGCAATGTACGCTGGGCCTGCAAAAATCAATAAAAAACACAGGAAAAAAAAGAAAGTTTTAAAGCTATAGGCTCAAAAATAATTGTTCGAGTGAGTTTCTTTGTATTATCTTGATAGTTAGACAACTGCCAGCATGTATTTACACATCTAACATCTAACTTGTCAAAGAGAAAGTTGAAATTATCTACATCACAAGACTGTTTTGTATCTACATGTAATGTAAAAGTAATATTAAATTTGTAATTTCATTTTAAATGCTTGAACTTTTTCAATCCAAATAATAATTTATCAAACTTAAATAAATATATATATTTAATTTGTTGGGTCTGAAATATATATATGTTATGTAATTCAAATATTGTTGTGCTTGATCTTGCACTATAGACCAAGGCTGGGCAATTAATTTTCCAAAGGGGCTACCTGAGAAACTGGGATTGTTGTGGAGGGCTGAACCCAACTCTGCTCAATTTAAATTTTATATCCCTAGAAGCGCATTGGTGCAGCTTTCCACAACAGTCCAAGTTTCTCATGTGGGCCTTGGGAAAATTAATTGCCCACCCCTGCTATAGACTAACAACAGACCTATAAATCAACTTTTATTAATATATTAAACATTTTAAACATGAAATGAAGTTGTTTATCTCTGCATTTCACCTTAATAGTATATTAATATCTTGGAAATGTCTGTGAAGTTCTCTTTACGTGTCTTTAAAGGTAACATGGCGCAAACTGGTCCGATAATCACGTTTTTGTATTTTGTGGTTACAAAAGCACAACCGAGTATACAATTTAAAAAACTACAATAATAATTAGAATACTGTAAAGTAAATCAGCTAAATTCAGAATTTCTGTTGGATTGATAAAAAATGTTTTGATTTAAGCAATTTTTAAAAACTAAATAACATAAAAAAATACTGTATAATTACTATGTAAACACAAAACATGTTGTATTGTGTTTAGTAGTGTATAATATATAGTAGTATAAAAGTCTAAACAGTTTAGTCACTTAAGATGGTGTGGCCTATTTGACCACACAAAGACATTTTCTCTTATGTTCCTAAATGAGGAATTTCTTTGAATTATGACTTTAAAGGATCTCTCATGCTTCATTATTCATGTTAATTTATGCAACAGAATACCCAGCTAATAAAATTTTTTGAATATATAAGTGTGTCTTGGTCTGGAGTAATGAGATATGCCAATAATAATATGTAAATTTGGTGAATTATTGAATAGGCATGACTGTGGATTTCTTATTAGTTTGCATGTTTATCTCTAAAAATCCATCAATTTTTCAGAGTGCCTCTTCTGCCCCATCCAATAAGTAAATCTAATCAAATACTGAAATCAATAATTCAGGTGTTTATGTCCTGCTGCGTGCATGTAGTGTGTGTGTGGGTGTGTGTGTGTGTGTAGTACAGTAGATTTAGTTTCATCTGATCTTCAGTTAGAGAATTTCCAAACTTTGCAAGTGGCAGCTTTATTGTTAACTTGGCACAGTTTCCACTGTAATAAACTCCCGCCTGATCCGAAATCGATACAGTTTATCAATGCCGATTATTGCTAAGTGCATATTTTAATTACTCAACTCCATCAACAGCTGTTGCAAAAGGACTGCCGAGCACTAAGAGCAGCGGTGCATGTATATTGGTGAATGTACGTGATGGCAGCTATTGGTGATCTGGTTTAAAAGTAAAAAGCTGTGCCACATGTGTTTCTTCTTCTCCTTCGTCGTCTTTTTCTTCTTCTTCTTTTTCTTCTTCTTCTTCTTCTTCTTCTTCTTCTTCTTCTTCTTCTTCCTCTCCATTCCCCTGCCTCATTTGCAATGATTATGTTATCAGGGCAGCCAGGCAAAAGGGTGGAGCAACCATAATTTCAGAGCGGGATTAGGTAGAAATAACGAGGTCACCAAGTTACAGTTGCCATGGTAACGACACATCCAAGAACACAGGATGCCATTGCTTAAAAAAATAGAAGAAACAGGGCCCAGGATTTTTCCTCCTACCCCCCCCC
>VUQK01039111.1:0-11028 GCA_015106715.1 Bujurquina vittata
GTGGTTTCCTGGGGGGGGGGGGGGGGGGTCTGCCCACCTTCCCATGTCCCACCGACAGGAAAGAGCCACGGCTGTCTGACCAGCTGACTTCCACGCTAGCATACAGATTTAAAGCCCAACTAAATGAGGACACAGCTTCCAGCTTGTATAGAATTACACTGCTGAGCAGCCGCTTTACATCCGCTTCTCTTTAGGACCAGCAAGAGCAATGAGTCATGGGAATTCAACACCTAAGATCCTTCTGAGCATTAACAAAGTCTCTGGAAGAGCTGTCTGATTGTGTAACCACATCTTTTCTTGTTTGCCATGGTGAGAAAACCCATACAACCAAAAATGTAGCCGCTAATCTATACCCAGTCAAGCTCTTTGTTCCAGAAAACTAA
Source organism: Bujurquina vittata (assembly GCA_015106715.1). Classification (NCBI taxonomy): domain Eukaryota; kingdom Metazoa; phylum Chordata; class Actinopteri; order Cichliformes; family Cichlidae; genus Bujurquina; species Bujurquina vittata. Next base: position 384 of record VUQK01039111.1, read on the forward strand.
TGTGAACTACCATAAAAAGATGAATAAGGTATCTATAAAAACGTTAGATAACATGTAAAGACTGTTTAAGGATAAGAACAGGGCTGTATGCCTAATAGAGTGGTGAGTGACAGTATGGCAGCAGGCAGGAAATCCTGTGTGTCTGCTCCTGATCTTATCGCTCGGCCTTCTGAATGAGGAGCTCTGCATTCCAACCAGGTGACAGGGACACCAAACTCACGTCCAGACTCGTTCCCGAATCCTTCTTCCTTTCAGTCTGTAACGCTCCCCTTCCTTTTGTCTCTTTATAGGCACCTATTAATCTTCAAATTGGCTGTCTCTTATTGTTGCTGATCACACCTTAGTGCGCACGCACAGGGCAAATGCACATGCCTGCGTGGCTTTCAAGCCGGGTCAGGTGGCAAAGGTTGGAAAGCTTGGAAACGGATACCCTCAAACACTGGCCCACAGCGCAGCTAGAGATCTAACAAAATGTGAGACACAGAGAGCGTCTGGCATCAGTGCAGACCTCGGCATTGGATTTCTGACAGCTGTGCTTTCTCCAAGGACTCTGTCTCCCTCTCTACCTGTTCACCTTGGCCGCTTCATGCGGCTGGCACTCATAAGCAAGGGACTGATCCAAAACATCTGACACATTAAAGAGACAGATAAACATATACCTGGCAGAAAGCCAGGGGGACAAAGGTGGCTGAACAGGAGAGTTCAAAGCAGCAAAACAGCTGGTTTTTACACACAAGTGTGTGGAGTAGTTTCCTTTGTGAGTGTATCTATTATGTGTTAAATTCCACCAGTTATTTCTGGCATATCAAAAAAAAAAGAAAAGGAGTAGTTCCTACAAATGTTTCATTTTAACACAATAGAAACTGTCTTGATACAGATTCCCTGAGCTGTGTTAGAACGTGTGTGCAGCATTCTTTTTAAAATGTTTCTTGTTGAAACACATTTAATAAACTGATTATTGGTACCGACCACCAAATTTGTAGTATCGTGACATCCCTAATCCCTGCCAATATTTACTTTAATCTTTGTCTTTATCCTCCATTTAGGGCTGGGCAAGTCATGTACCGTGGGTTTTTAAGAGATTATTTGCCTGAAAACAGCTGCCTACTGCTTGCTGGAAATAGGATTAATGAAAGCAATGAGACTCAACTACAAAGTAAATGCGTGGGCTGTAAAATGTACCCAAATAAAAAAATACCCCCCCCCCCCGATCCCCCCCACCCATTCAGTCTTTAAAAAAAATAATTGATTAATGGAAACTTAAAGCTTTTAGGTGCAGCTGTTTTTCTAGCATTAGCATATATCATTGAGCAGCAACAATGTTAACACTTAAACATTAATATGCATTAAACTTGATCCGCTTGTGTTAGTGTACACAGTGTAGAACTTTTGTTTCGTCAGTGACGGGGTTACACAGTAAGGCAAAGCAGCAAATTTTTAGACCCTTATTAAATGTGCCTGCATGGAACATATTTATGAATCAGACATACACCCAAAAATTTAAATACAAACTGAGCCGTGTTTGTGCGCAATAAAACCATGAATTAAGCTCAAGAAAACCACCTACTTTCTACCTCTTAGACATCAGCTGGTTTTGGTTCCTGTCACAGTGATAGGAAAACATGCTTGCATAGACACGAATCATGTTTGACGTACTACGCTGTAGCAGAGTATCAAAATGATTAATTTTGATACTCTGCTGTTTTTTCTTTCAAGACCCAGTACAGCTGTGGGGCAAAAAATTTTATTTGCATCATGCTTTCCCCATCCTACTGTACATCCAGGTCTGCACAGCTGCTGCTGGCGAGATCCTCACAGTGAATCTGCTCACTGTTGAGATCACAAATATTTAAGATCATAACAGCTAATCCATCTTAAAGATAAAGACGGTTGAATCATGCATCACCTCTTTTTCATATTCCTGCAATTCAAAGCAAACACCATTTTAAAGTCTGGTGAGTCCCTAAGTTAAAAGATAAGATTCAAATCCTTTATTTGTCCCACACTGTGGGAAATTTCCGGTGTTGCAAACGGCAAAGGGACAGAAGAACACTCAGTACAAAAGCAAGAAATAATATAATAAAATCTGAGAGGAAAAAATACTAAAATACTCTACAAATAAAATATCTCTAAACATTTATTTACATTTAGTAAAAATGAATGAATATTGCACATTTATTGCATTTGTTGTTAATTGCACATGAACATTAAAGCCGAGATTAACTTCCATAGTGCAAAAAAGCATTTCCCTACCTGGAAAACTACAAAGAAAAATGATAAGATTCAGAAAATATAATGGAAAAAGCTCAAAGCGAGTAGGAGCTGCTGTAGCAGGCTGCCACCGCCACGGCGCCGGAAGTAGAGTAAAAATAAAGGTAAACTAAAACAAGAGAGGGTTTATTAAATGTGCAATGCATTTATTATTATATTTTTTTTTTGAAAATTCTATTGCTTCCAGCGTGGAGGGCAAGGACTGTTTTATTTAGCACAAATAAACACTAAACAGTTTATCTGCCTGTTGTTAAGTACTTGACTCTTTAAGCTAAACACAAACCTGCAATGCTGCACCCAATTAACTTATTGTTTATTGTTCTAATTATCATATTAAAGCATGATTATATAAAACCTTTATCTTGACTAACACCCATCACCGTGCTCTTTATTTCTCCCACGTTTACTGAGAGGCTTCCCATTTATTCTTTTAAGTGTGACTGGAAACTCCAACGAACACATTGTCCCAAACAAATTCAAACTTCTTTAAGTGGTCCAGTTTACTTTGAGCACAATCTTGGACAGGTTTGCTTTAAACTATTGATGCTTGCAAAGTAATATCAGTTTTTCTTTAATATTTGTGCTAATACGGCCACTTAATAAACATTGGTCTGGAAGCCTCAGTGTAAGTTAGTTACAGCACCTCTGTGGCAAAGCTAAAAAAGGTACACTTAAATGTTGTAGGTTTACATAACGCTAAATTCAGGAATGGAGACGAGTGAAAGCATTTGGAGTTATGAGTGAAAGACTTCACATCTGCTGATCCTTTTTAGGGCAAACCTTTGCATCCTGTGTGACAGTTTAACGCTCCAATCGATGCGCTTCTTTCATTTCTTTTCATATACATAGCTGCGCTTCGACTTAGCAGTATCTATGTTGAGACATCCAGAGCTTTAAATCACAGCACTAAGCTGACATTTGTTGAAAAGAACTCCTGCCTAGAAAGAAACAAAAATGTGAATGACAAGTATAATAACGAGCCATTCGATGTCGCCCTGACTGAGGCTCATGATACCTTAAGAAGCGACAAGCCGCCTCCTGTTATTTTTCCATGCAGGAAGCTTTACACGGAAACCGACCAAATTTGATTTGAGAACATTAATTCTATTTATTTGAAGGAGGAAATGAGGTGCTGAGTCAGGGGAGGAGCAGCAGCCTTTGAGCACAACAGAAACCAAATGCCTTTTAGCAGTCTGTACAGTAAGTCAGTCTCAGTAATCACCCCGCACACACAAAGAGCCCTTTTCTCACCTGCCAGTGGGTTTATTTTTCATTCTGGTTTTTGCTTTACGGACTTGTATAGCTCAGGTATGGCAGAACGTGAGCAAGCGACCAAAAGAATGAAAGCAGGTGGGTGGAAATGTTAAGAAACAAAACACAGGAACTTGACCTCTCTGTGAACTATAGCTCCACAACATAGAGGACCACTTGGGACTACTGAAGCAACTGAAGGATGAATGCTTTGCCTGCATCTTAATCTTCTTTTACAATATTATTTAATGCCTTTTCACCTTAATTATTCCTTCGAGAACAGTCTGACACTATTATCCACTTGAGAAAAAAAAACACACAAGTAAATAGATATCAACTGAGTATCATACAATTACATCAGGCACATATATAGTAACTAATTAAGATACTTATCTTGGAAAACACATTTGGCTGATATGCTGACATGTATTGTTTGATGTATTGAATCTATCATGTTACATATTCCCCCCTTTGTGTGAGGAGAGTATTATAAAATCTGGAGACTGACCCATCTACTGGTAATTGATATTTTCAAGCGATATTAGCATTTGCCAATTTAATGCTATCAGCATTTATAACTGCTAATAAATGAAAATTTGAAAAGTAAAGAAGAGACATCCACTGACCACACTGTATAGTTTGTCTATCAGAGAACACTCTGCAACTTCCCTCTTGGAAACACACGTGTTTGAATGCCACACAAAAAACCAAACAAACAGACAAACAAAAAAAAAAACAGAGCGTAAATGGGCAGAGTGTAAATAACCAACTACAAATGTTAATGAAATCTTTTAATGTTTCATGTGACTGAAAGAAAAACAATATAACATTACCAAATATAATGGAATATCAGATCATTAAACTCATCAAACATCAATATATGATTTTTTAGACCGATATCGACGGGCTCCAATAACAACAATAATGTCTTATGAGCATTCCAGCTTTTTATCTAACCATGTTTGAGTATTTATTTGAAACAAAAATCAACACAACAGATAGACATCAGCCACTAGCACTGGTAATTATCTTTAGCTTGATTATACTGGGTTGTGGACATGGACAGCTAGAGACCCAATAGCCAAGTAGTCTTTGCTGTTAAACTTCTCCGAAGTCTGCTGCTCGAGGCGTACATGCACTGTAATGTGAAGGCTCCGCACACAGAAAAAGTAAGCAAGTTTTCAGCTCCCTGATTGTCATTATTATAAGTGATGTATGCTAATAAAAAAAGAGAAAATAACATATATATATATATATATATATATATATATATATATATATATATATATATATATATATATACAGTATGTAAGTGTGTGTCTGTGTATGTATGTGTGTTAGGAAAAGACCAGATTAAAAGAGTGAAACTGAAAGTGCTGACATGACTCCATTGCTCACACTTATATACTTCCTTAAAAACAGTGACATTTAACATTTCCCTTAGTCCAGAGCGGTAGTTAGTTTAGAGAATAAACTATTTAACCTCATAGAAAAAAAAGAAAACTGCAACCTCTTTATATCACTGCATTAAAAAATCCAGTGGCAGTTCATCAAAAATAAATCGCTAACTGCGTTTGAGCCCGCAGAGGACCAACATTTTCAACAATTCTCCTCAAACGAGCACAAGTGTTGACATCATTGACTTATGTCAATACACATTTTCAAACGCAGCGGCAACACGCTCAGTGAAACGCAGGGGGACGAGCAGGAGATGGAGAGCAGCTGTGAGTCTACTGGATGTAAAAATCACAACACGATGTCTCCCATGTTCAAAGACAAATGCTTTTACCATCACTTAGAGGTCATTAGGGTCCCCGTGACTAAACAAAAAACACTACTCTGGAATATGGATTACAGGAAGCGAAAAGTTCTCGAAAAGTCCCATTTAAACAGCCTCTGTAACGCTGTATCAACGGAGCGCTGCCCTGTACGGTCCAAGCAGAGTTGTAGGCTTTATTTGCTCTCACGCACTGGCTACAAAAGTGACAATATCAACAGCCACCGAGAGAGCGCGATTCATAATTCTGGGAATCCAGTCATCGGGGTCTGGTGGGATTTTTCAAGGGGTGGGGCATATTCCGCTTTCTGATGGGAAATGAGGGGGGAAAAAAACTTTGCGAACTTACGCGGCAGCGCAGACAATGAAGACCTGATTTTAACACTAGATACGAGTGTCCGGAGCTCTCACGGAGGAAGAGGCAGAATTCATTTTGTAACATGTTCCCTCTCAGCCTGCCTTTCTCCCTACCCCCACTTCCACAAACACATCCAGCCGCTGACGCGCTATCCCAGCACCGCACACTTTCCCACAAAAGTTGCTCCCCACCGTTGACTTTTCCAAATGAGTGAGCAGAACCATATCGACATCCCCTGCTGTAGTACCCGCACACGAATACTACGAAATAAAACACCAGGCGTCCAGCATGACAGGACCGAGCGGTAAGCACATTTCGCACCTGGACACACGGCGGAGCGGGCCTGCTCTTTGAAGCTCAATATTTTACTCCACGAAGTGTGAAGTTAAATTGAGCACGTTTAGCTTTTCAAGGACACTGCAGCTCACTGTCACAAACCCCCTCTCTCCCTCTCTCGCTCTTTTTTGTGTCGCGACAGACGCAGGCGTGTTGCCCTGCAGGGCGAACAAGCCGAAAATTGGGGAAAATCCCGAAAGCGTTTACCTTTTTGCTGTTTCTGCTGTTATAGCCGTTGTATGGGTTGATTCCTGCCCTTGGCGGTACGGAGAGCAGCATTTTTCTCGGCGCTATGTCCGGAGCGGCGAGCACAGCCCAGGCTGCCAGCTGACGTCAGCAGCTGGGGAAGTGAGAGCCTGGAGTCCCGCTGCTCGACTGCGAGTGGTGCTGCTGCTGCAGCAGGACGGCCCCCCCCCGCTGCTGGCCCCTGGGCTCCTTCAGGGGTCCTTCACGCGACTTTAGGTGGGGGTCCGCAGAGAATAAGGGATTACTTCAGATTCATTCACCGCCCAGTGTTATTTCACTCACCAGGAGATTGTGAGTAGAAATAACTGGACAAGAAGCGTCTCATAAATGAGCTCTGCTGGTGCAGAATACAGTGCTTTTGTCTGGAGGTCCTTAATTCACTCTTGACTTCACAGGCATTGTGTCTTCACATTGTTCAAAATTCATATTCACTTTTAAAAGCATTTAAAAGGGTTCACAAACTTTTGATGACTGAGGGATAAGGAGCCAGCATATTATTTTGGGGGGTCACACAAATGCACACTTCTAGCACTGCCATCTTTGAATTATTGCCAAAATGAGAAACATTTAATTAAAGGGCAAACACACACATCCAACAACTGAACAGGGTGCTGGATCCGTAGGCGATCAATCAAAAAATAAGGGGGTCCGCACACCCATAAGCTCCTTAAAAAGTTTTTTAATCCATACAAAAAGTAGCAGAAATTAGAAACATCCCATCTCAGAGTGATGCTAAAAAACTAGTCCATGCATTTGCTACTGCTAGATTGGACTGATGTAATTGTTCTAAAAGCTCTCAGAAACCTGACCCAAAACTCTAACAGGGAATATGAGAGATCACATTTCTGCTATATTAGCTTCTCTTCATGGGCTCCCAGTTAAATCCAGAACTGAATTTAAAATTCAAACATACATAATCCTGAATGATAATATTCCCGATGATATCTTTAAGCCCGCACACTACGCTGTCATCCCAACAGAGCACTTCTCGCTCAGGTTGCAAGCTTACATGTGGTTCTTAGAGTTTCTAAAAGTAAAGCTGTCAGGCTCCTCTAATACGGAACCAGCTCCCAGTTTGGGACCAGGAAACAGACAGCTTCTCTACCTTGCAGATAAAGTTTCAAACTTTCCGTTTTTGTTTTCCCCATTTTTCTCCTATGTGTTTATATATTTTCAAGTTTTGCCTGTTCTCTCCTTTAGTTTGTGTTTTGGCTTGTTACATACTTCAAACACACATCTCCCAGAAACACCTACTTTCATGTACTTTTAGCCTGTATATAATTTAAGCTACATTATTCTCCTCATTATAATGGTCTAGGGCCAAAACCTAAACTTGAAGTCTTTCAAGAGGTGTAATTTAGACAAACAATAAAAACAGAGCAGAAAAGCAGGTGTCAACATTTATTTCTGTTAGATGTAGTAAATTGATAGTAGTTATCATGCCTCCACTACCTTTTAATTCACCTGAAGGGTTGGCTCTTGTTCATGTGTGTCTTTTTGTCCCGACTCCCTCTCTCTTCTTTTCCCCTCACGAGCCCCCAGCTGATTGTGGCAGATGACTGCCCCTCCCTGAGCATGGTTCTGCTGGAGGTTTCTTCCTGTTACAAGGGAGTTTTTCCTCCCCACTGTCACCAAAGTGCTTGCTCATAGAGGGTTGTCTGACTGTTGGGGTTTTCTTCTTGACGCAACAACAGCACTGGAACATTATGTTTCGGTCTGTCCAGTTTGTGTGATTTGGTGCAATATAAATACAAGTGAACTGATGTGAAATGAAGTTTCCTCTTTGATTTTGCCGCTGCTCCTTCCTTTGTGCGTGTAGCTTTCTTTCTGTTTGTTTTTTGCTGATTACTTTTTAAAATACATTTGCAACACAGCCACTTCAGTGCATATAAGTCATTGTTGGGGATTGAGAATAATTAATATTTCCCTAATAAACACTGAATGTAAAAGTTCAGGCAGTTCACATAACTCAGTCTCCTCTGGATATCATAAAGATGACAAGACAGTGTTTTACAGTTACAGTTCTCTGCTTTCCATTAACATTTTCTCATCACTCCAATCAGTTTTATCTGTGCTGTTCTCCAGCTGAATGCCTTCAGATGCCATTTATTATAATCTTATTTTGCCCAAGAGGGAAGAACCATTCCTGATAACTCCAGACTACTGATGCTTATATCTCAGATCCCCCAGAGTAGCTAGAGCTTTGAGGGTCATTGCATGATTTAACATGCCCCTACTTTATATAACATCTTGTTTGAAAATGTTAAAAACGTGTGAAATCTGCTCCTGCAAATCCTGAAAAAAGCATGTCCATTTCTTCCCTATGAATAATGTCAAAGCAACCTATGTTTTGCAAACATACATAGCCTTAAACTATCACCCTCGGCACAAGAGTAAAAATACATAAATAAAAAAGAAAACAGCTTACCAGACTCATAATGTCATTACCAAGGTTCTCCTTCACTAGCACCGCCTCCATTGTAGTCATTAGTTCATCAGAAGCAAGATGAAAATAATTTCATGGGCCAGGGAAGCAAAAAATAATCACGCTGAGTGTGTTGTATACAACTCAAGGTCTTCCTGTTTTGGTCATCTGTAGGGAAAAAGACATATTTAGACATTGCTTGTGATGTCACTGACCCAAAGACTTGCACCGGCTGAGGCTTAGAAGAGTTTTGTCTCTAAAATCAAGCAAGCGTTTTTCTTCATCTGCAAAAAAACAGGAATAGAAAATAAAAAATAAATATAAAGCTATTGTTTTACTTGGTACCTCAGTACTCTGCTGTATAGGACTTTTACAAATGAAGACTTGGATTTAGTGGCAAAGCCTTTTTTCTTGGGTTGTGCCACGTCTGTTGCACTAAAACAATGACAAAGTGAGACTTCTGATGCTGATGGGAACCATCAGCTATGCACAGCACCAGGATACAGTCTTATAAATGGTCTGAAGGAAACTTTGTGCGATCCAATGATGGGGTGTGATTACAGGGAAATGGGTCAAATAAAATGCTCTGTAGTTTCCTCTGAAGGTCACAGACAAATCCTGTTAAAGAGCAGACGCACACATGGGATGCTAACCTGAAAAATTTGACATCTGAGTGTGAATGAGCATTGTCCCAAAGTTACCTTTAACATGTTATCCAGGCCTGTCCAGTCACTGTCTCTGGCTTTCTTGTCTACTACTGCTATATTTGAATGGCTTTTCACTTTCTCTTGTTGCCAATGATTGGCTGGAAAACATACTCCAACACAGATGGCAACTGGAACCTGATTCCTAAATTGCTGTGGCATTCGCTGTAATCAGCACTGACAACAAAGCAGCCCGACTGCTACTTTTAATCTCACACTGCAGCCATCAATTACAAAATTAGCCATTTTGTTAGCTTAATTTTAGTGTCACGGACAGTGACTCAATATATATATATATTTATGAATGATTTACAATTTTTAAGCCTGGGGACAGTTTGCAAAACTGCTTGTTGGAAAAAAAAAGGGAATTGTATGTTTTCCAGCACGCACACCAAAGCCCAATTTTGCCACTGGTGCAAACACCAAAGATGACTTTTAAGAGCGACGTGTTAGATGGAAAAACAGGGTTTCGGGCTACTGGTAGGCAGAACTGACTTCACTTTAAAACTGTGTCTGCTGTTCATAAAAAAGCTGGAGTTTTTTGTCTCCAAATTTTCTGTGCATTTTGCTTATAGTCAGCTTAATTCAAGATAAAGTTATAAAAGCCACAGAAAACTTCTTCTAGCATCATTTACCTTCAATAGATGTTACTAAATAACTGCACAAACTGCAGACTTTGTAGAGTTGCTTGTCCCTGCGTAGACCAGTGACCGGAAGGCTTTCCTTCCTCCACAGACTGCCCACTCTGCCAGCTGCGAGCATTGCATGTTCTCTATGTGGATAATAAAATGACAAGTACAGTGGTATGGTCAATATTTCTAAGAAATGAACCATAAGTACTTTGTGTTAGTCTGTGTATCTCTGGCTTCAGCAGCCTGTCTCTGTCTGTTCATTTATCTCCCTTTAGACTGTTGCACCAGCAGCAGAACCTCAGTTTGTACAACCAGCCGCTTTGACGACATGAACATTGTTTGGATATCAACAGGCTAGTTGCTAAGTAACCCAGCCCCCTCCACTCCAAGTGTTATAGCCTGTGAATCCATACTTGTTGGACCTCAAGAGTACCTCAAGAGTAGCTAAGCGGTTTATATGCACACATGTGCATGTGTTTGCACTCATGTGTGCACGCAGGCGTATGTGTGGGATAACCCTAATGCTTTATATTAGAGGAGAGAAAAAGAGGCAGTGCATTGCCTGTTTTGTTTTGTTTGGGGGGGTGGGGGGGGGCTGTGTTTTGAAACGTGAGTCAAAGTTATTTTCATAAAATCTGGTCCAGT
>VUQK01039114.1:15871-28413 GCA_015106715.1 Bujurquina vittata
GGTTCGGGCGGGGGCTAGTTTTCCACCGCATTTTTATTCGGGGGTGGCTAGTTTTCCACCGCATATCTATTCGGGAGGGGCAGAAGGTGTAGTACTATTACTACTTGCCCTTTTGCAATTAAAAGCTGGTAAAACATAACGAACAGGAAAATCAGTGTTGTTATGAACTAAGTTTGAGTCGTCACCATCATACTGATGGTCACTGGTCGTTCAGCCAAACATTCTTCTTTTTCTTTTGGCTGCTCCTTTTAGGAGTCGCCACAGCGGACCATCTGCCTGTTCCCTTCACCCACATTTCCACTGAAGCCCACTTCAATCACCACTCTCTCCCCACTGGGAACCCTCTGTCCAAATTACTCCAGAATTCCTCGCTCTTCTAACTGAATTCCGACTTGTGGTGATGTTGACAACATTCAGCACCACCCCTTTGATTTCCAGCTTCAAACTCTCTTCGCCTCCAGAAAGCTGCTCACGTACTCGTCACTCAAGATTAACCAACATGTCCTCCAATCCGATCCAATCCAATATCAGTCATTAATTTGAGCGGTTGTAAAATGTGCGCCCCTACATGTGGCTTTGTGTGTTATGGCAGCATGTATTGTGACTGTAGCTCAGGTGGTACAGAAGGTCACCTACTAATCAGAAGGTTGGTGGTTTAATCCCTAGCTGCTCCAGTCTGCATGCCAAAGTGCTTGGATGAATGGGTGTGAAGAAGGCGTGTTGTATAAAGCACTCAAGTTCTGTAGAAAAGCATTATATAAGAACCAGTCTATTTATTTAATGTTAAAGGTTTTTCTGTGGCATCTAATGTCACTTAGTCCCCACAGACTTTTCAGACATCGGAGAAAATCCATATTTACGTATTTTTTCAGAATTTGCCAGAGAAAAACGAATACGTTTTTCACGCGCCCCTTCATGTATGACCACTAGAATTTATTTTAAAACATAGGTATTGGTCGTAAAACACGTCTGCAAAGGTTCAAAAACTCGCAAAAACTATCAAATATGTGTGATTCACTTGGCATTACAGGGTTAAAGACCCCACAATAATACAGAGAAAAACCCAACAATCAGATGACCCCCTGTGAGCAAGCACTTGGTGACAGTGGGAAGGAAAAACTCTCTTTTAACAGGAAGAAACCTCCGGCAGAACCAGGCTCAGGGAGGGGCAGCCAACTATAGCAACCAGCTGGGGTGAGAGGAAGGACACGGGCCAAAAGACACACAGTGGAGAAGAGCCAGAGATTAATAATAACTAGACATAATAATAATGACCGATTCTGAGTGGCGTATAAAGACAGAGCGCATCATGGGAAGCCCTCAGCACCCTAGGCCTGTAGCATAACTAAGGGAAGGTTCAGAGTAACCTGATCCAGCTCTAACTATAAGCTTCATCTTTAGCTAAATGACAAGAAAACTTACCCAAGAAGCAAGTTCAGGCTGTGCTGAAGAACAAAGGTGGTCATGCTTGAAAGTCAGATAATGACTTCAAGCTCATTAGAATTGTACAAACTCTCACCTCCACACTCCTGCCTTTCCTTCATTTGTCCAAACATGCTACAAGTACTTCAGGCCAATGTGGGCAGAAAAAATTAGTTGGGAGGACAATAGAATTAAATCAAATCAAATGAAATACTTTGTTCAGTTCAAACAGTCATAGCCGCTGGCTAAATATTAACATGTACTTTAGTAAGTAGAAAATAGCCTGAATACATGATTGTTCATGCGGCCTGATGTTCTGACTGTCTTTCCCTTAAGAGAACTTCCAGCTTGTTGCTCATCTGTGCAGCTATGTTCAGCAGAGTACAAGCATACAGCTGAGCCATTATATTATGGCTGTTTATGTTTTTATAAGGTTGTGGAAGTCACATTCTGTGACCTTAGCTGGCAAACCTGAGGGGAACTGCTAAAAGCTCCTGATTGCACAGTTTGAACAGGTGCTTCTGTATTTTGGCAGGTGTTTGTACGTCTCCCTGTCAAAAGATTTTAGTGAAGATCAACGTGAGTGTGAAATTTAAAGTTAAGTGTGGTCTGACTAATGCCTGCAAAACAAAGGGCGCAGGAAGTAGCTCCCAACCCGTTTAACTGCCTCTGTATCACATTCATTTTAATTGCGAGCTGCTGCAGCACGGCTAGTGTTGTTTTCACTTTGTTTCTCTGTGTGTATGCATGGTCGTCTGGTAAATATAGTATTTTCATGGGTTTGGTCTGAGAACTAATTGGCATGATGGTCTCCAGTTGCCATCTGTAAATAAATTCCAGAAAATGTTACTTTTATGGAAGGTAGGCTTCAGCTGTGGTGACATCATTGTTGATATGAAATACTGAATGCTGCTTCTAGGCACAGACCAGGTTTTTATATCTGCTCTTAAAACTTAAAGAGCAGTATTTCTTTCTAAACTCACCCTTTTGTACCAAGATTCAACAATAAAACTCCAGTCTTTTCTCTAATTCAGTTTCATGAACGTATTTGTGTTTCTATCTGCTGGTAAAGCCTGTGGTTAAACTTATGCAGAAACACTGCAAAAAATGCAGCAAATTACAGTCATAATCAGTACATGATAATCACAGAGCACTTTTTTTATTTGCTCTGTTCATTTATGTACTCCTCTTGTTAACCTCTGGTATTTCAGACCAGTCTCCATTTATATTTAATGAGGGTCTCTGCACAAGTGATTTGTAGTGGTGAGTAACACCATCACAGATTCTCTTTGACTGCACTGAATACTCCCTCCATGGTCTTTTATAAGATCCAGCTAAAGGAGCAAATGGGATCCCCACTATCTGAACTATGAAGTATATGTGTGTCTGTGTGTAGTAGCAAAGACTGAGTGAGAGAGAGGTAATAGAAGGAAGATAAGAAATGCAGAAAGAATGAAAAAAGCAAGGCAGAAATAGAACGGTGTCTTGAGGTTGTTTGCTTGGAAAACTTAGCAATCTGCTGCTTGGGTGCCCTTCTCTTTGTCACATCCACCTCTGTGGGCCACAGGAGAAAATAACAGTGGACTGAGGAAAACACTTTTCAATCTACCTTTAACCTAGAACAAACAGGTACCTGGCTGGAAGGTACACCTCAGAAAAATAAGTGTTGTTGTACCTGTGACCTGCAACAAACAACTGTTCTGCCTGGGTAGTACACACCAAAGATGCACTGATGTTTGCGTGAATGCAAGGAATTGCTGTGTATGCCCTTACAATGAAAAAAAAAATATATATACATGGATTTGCATATAATTTTCTGTGATACCTGCAGATAAAAATATAAACCAAAAGCCAGGAGCTGAGATGCTTCTGAGAACTCACCGTAATTATGTAGCATTTCCTAATAATTTCAAAATGTGGCAGATAAATGCTGCATCCCGAGAGTAAACAATTAGATTAGATGTACAGCTACCATTCATTATGGCAATACTGAGGTGGGAGGGGGAGTTCCCTGGATTATCATCAAAATTATTTCCACATGAGGGATTTTATGATATTTTATACTGCAAGAGTTCCTTTACTCAGTGGTTGCATTTAAGTCCAAACACAATAAAAGTTCTTCATGCAAACACCACAGGCAGAATACACAGAGTCAAACTGTCAAAATGGTTGCAGAGAGGTGATAAACCAATCAGATGAAAAACTGCACCATATGAATGATTTAACTAGATTACTTTTTGGCTGCTCTCTGTCTGCGTATGTATTTGGGTATGTAAACGTTTGCCCTTTTCCAAAAAAAGCTGCTTTGCAGCTAAACTCGATAAAACTGTTGATTTTAATGCAAACTCTTTAGGAATTAAGAGTAAAATAATAATGAAGTAATGGCAACAACTGCGCCAATCAGACAGTAGAGCACTGAGTTAATTAAACATGAGTTAAAGAGTTAAGCTAGCCTTTAAGGAAGGCAAATGCATGGCATATTCATCAGTTCTGCAATTACACACTGTTTCAGTAAAGTGCATGTAAAGGGTTAATATGCAAATACAACCACAATTCCAAAAAAGCTGTGATGATGAGTAAAATGTAAATAAAATCAGAAATAATTTGCAAATCCCGTAAACCCATTTTTCATTCACGACAGACCACAGAAAACACATCAAACATTTAAACTGAAACATTCTGCTATTTCATGAAAACATTAGCTCATTTTGAATTTGATGGCAAGCGACACATCAGCAAAAAGTCGGGACAAAGCAACAAAAGGTTGGAAAGAGAAGTAACGGCAGAAAAGACATTTTTTACAATTAGTTTAACTGGCAACAGGTCATGATTGGATATAAAAAGAGCATCTTAGAGAGTCAGAGTTTCTCAGAAGTAAAGATGGGCAGAGATTCACCCATTTGCAAAAATATGGGTATATAAATTGTGGAACAATTTCAGAATAGTGTCCCTATTTCCTATGAGGACTGAATAGCTCATCGTCTACAATATGTAATATCATCAAATGATTCAGAGAATCTGGAGAAATCTCTGATAATCAGTACTAGATGCCCGTGATCTTCGGCCCTCAGGTGGCACTGAATTCAAAACAGACATGATTGTGTCGTGGAAATCACTGCATGGGCTCAGGAACACTTCCAGAAATCACCGTCTGTGAGCCCAGCTCACCGTGCCAGCCACAAATGCAGTTTAAAGCTCTATTGTGCAAAGAAGAAACTGTATGTGAACATGAAATGTCACCATCTCCTCTGGGCCAAAGCTAATTTAAAATAGACTGAGGCAAAGAGGAAAACTGTGGTCAAACGAATTGAAATTTGAAATTTTTTGGAAAAATTGGGCACCGCATCCTCCGGGCTAAAGAGGAGAGGGATCCTCCTGCTTGTTATCAGCTTGTCCAGCAGCTGCTCTCCTCAGTTCCCAGACTTTTATGGACTGTTGTTAAAAGAAGAAGGGATGCTACACTGTGGTAAGCATGGCCCTTTCTGAGAAGCGATTCAGGCATTCATGCTAGGCTGGACTATTGCAGTTCATTATAATCAGGCTGTTCTAAAAGTTCCCTGAAAAGCCTTCAGTTGATCCTAAATGCTGCAGTGAGAGTACTGACAGAAAAAGAAAGAGAAGAATGTATTTCGCTTTATTTGCTCCTCTTGGTTGGCTCCCTGCTAAATCCAGAATTTTATTTAAAATCCTTCTGCTCAAGTCTTGAATAATCAGGCCCCGTCATATTTTAAAGACCATATTATCCCAAGAGGGAACTTTGCTCTTAGACTGCTGGCTTACTTGTTGTTCCTAGGGCATTTTCAGCTGTCAGGTCTCTCTTCTGTGAAACCAGCACCCTGTTTGGATTGAAGACAGACAAGTGTACTTGTCTGTCTCCTTTTTCTTTCCTCTTTCCCCTCACCTCCATCCAGTGCAGGCAGATGGCCGGTCCTCCCTGAGCCTGGTTCTGCCGGAAGTTTCTTCCTGTTAAGCAGACGATCTTCCTTCCCACTGTTGCCTGGTGCTGTTTATAGGGCTACATTTGACTGCTCTGGTTTTCTCTTTAATATTCTGTGTCCCTCTAACTGATGTGCCTGTGACTGGGACCTTTAAACATCAGTTTGACAGTCACTAGTCTGACTAAAGAGACAGGGTTAAAAACAGCAGTCACTTTGGAAGCTAAAACCTTTTACCTGCCTGCAATCCATTTTAGTTAATGCAAAGGTTACTGAAGAGGCTTGTAACAGTCAGTGAGAAAAAAACCCTCTTATTTGCATTCTTCTAGCAGATGCAGCATCATACTATATGATGCAACGTCTTACCTTTTAAAGATTCTCTGCAAGACTGCAACACAATCCTTCACTGCAAATTAGTTAAACAACTCTCCAGAGGCATGATAGGTAGTAGAGATCCACTGCTGGGTGAGCTATTACCCGTAACTAAACAGACTTTCCACTTTTGGTCTGCACTCCTGAGTGAATATAAGTATGTGTGCAGGATAGTGGTGTCTTTTACTCTCTTATCTCATGCCAAGAAAGGGATGAAAAACCTTCAATAATTAAAATGAAAAGCTCCCTATAGCATGAACAGCCTTTTACGTGCTCTAGGATCACCCTTAATCTATACTCACAGTTTAATAGCGCACATACTCACACATGCGAAGACACAAAAAGACACACATACACACACACACACACACACACACACACACACACACACACTCCTTACCTGCTCCAGTTTCCAGTGGAATTCAGCAGGCCTGAAAGAGTCAAGTTGAGTGAAATCTCTTCTGAGCAGGAACACCAGGCGGCAGTTGTGAACATACAGAGAATAATGGTGGCGGTTCATCTCTGCAACAGGAAGATCACACAGACAGGCATGATCATACAAAAACACGCACACAATTAAATATGCTGCAGGCTTAAATTGCACAATGTTCTAATCAACAGGTTTATTTCAAGGAAAATGATGTTGCTTAAGTTTATGTGAGTAGTTTTGCTTTTCCTTCATTTCAAAAATTGTGGAACATTTCAACTCTTTACTGTCACTACAGATGGGTTTTCCACATTCATCCGTAAAACAAAGAAAGTCCAGTGAGTGGGGTCCAGAATTGCTTGTATGTCTGCACTTTCCCCCCTTATGGATGCAACACTGCAGTGAAGAGCTGGTACTTGTCTTTATGGGATTTTTTTGTGTTTGTGCTGGAAGAAGCAACTTTATTTATGTAGTGTCTTTCCTGCATAGAAGCATTGTTGTGTAAACAAATAATTATTCAGCTTAAAACAAGAAGGTGATAAAACAGCAATAAGATGGAGTCAGTCTGCTGTCAGTTTGTACAGTAATTGAATAGGGTCAGTTGGGTGATTGTGATAAATTGGAATGTACATACAAAGAAACTACCTACATTCAGTGAAAATTGTTCCAGAAATAGTGACAGGCGCTCAGTAACTTTGCTTTGATACAGGAATATAAGCAGAATGAGTTATATATTGCAAAAAGACACATGGCAGATGAGTTGGGCTCATCAGATTGATTACAGCATGTAGGCAGTGTGAGTTTATAAATTAGTCGACAATTATTTCACCAGTGTGTCTGATTGTTTGACTACAGGTTGCTTCCCACCAGGCAACCTGTGCAATTGGCTCGAGAGTAAAAGTGATCGCACAGAGGTTGAGGCCGTTGCATGCCCAGTTGATCACAGCCACTCTAATTCAGTTTACTGTCAGAACTCGTAATTTTCAAATTCTCTCATGCTGTGATTTTTTTCTTTTTCTGTTAATTTTCAACTCCTCAATATTAAAATGTAAATACTTGTTTTAAAAAAAAAGCCAATGTAATGTGATGAATTTCAGCGTGATCAAGCATGTAGGAACATTTTATATAATTATTCATACATGGATTATCAATCTAATAGTATGAAAATGAATGTGACTGTGATACAGCTCATCACCAACCCTGGATATCATCTGGCACACCCAAAGGACTGATGGGATTCAAAACACGGGCATTTTATCTCACAGCTGGGCCTCATGTTGGAACTGTTGGTACTTTTCACATCCTTAAGCAAAAAAGATTACAAAAAAAATGGTTTAAAGGATGCTGGTGGTCTGCAATAAACCGCTCTGCAGTTTTGCATTACAAGAGCAGGCTACTAATTTTGTAAGCTAATAAGCCATCTGTGAGACCATTGTGAGCGTGTGCAATGTGCAGATGGCTTGTTTAATTACACAGTTCAGGCAGCTCAGTTCAGAGATGCAGTAGGGAAAAAGTTTTAAAGAGCATTTGCCACCGTGGGCTTTAGTCTCAGCTTAATTAATTAATGTTTTGAAATGTTTTTTGTTTTTTTATTATTGATATGCGATATGGCTCATGCTTATGGTATGTTCTGCAATTCAGAACAAAGCACAAAATGTTGAAGTGTCACTGAAAGGTCATTAACAGTCAGCGGCTTCCAGTACTGCTGCAGGAGGAACATATTGGTCCTCAAATGCCAGTAAACTGAAGCTAATGAAAAGTTTAAATTGCCATTTAGTTTTGTGCAGTTTGGGATCGTTTAAGTGAGCACAGTGAAATGATTTCCTTACCAGTCTTATCAGAGCTACACAGCAAGGTTTCCTTCTCAGCTCTGAGTCCTGGACTGGGCCCGTGCTTCATCCATGTTGCTATGGTGAACTGGTCTGTCAGGTTTTGGGGCACCACGTGATCTGGGACATTTGCAGCCTGTCGCCCATCAAATCTGTAGATGAGGTCACTGTCTCTGCCGCTGTCCGTCAGCAGAGCAGCTGTCCAGTTTGCAGAAGGGCTGGGGGCAGGAAGGAGGTCAGTACTGCCCGATGCTGCACCTGGAAATCACAAAGCCATGGTTAATAAGCCCATCTATCTACACATCTGCACAGTTTCTTCACTGTATTCTTAAAATCTGCAATCTGTATGTTTTTTATTTCCTTATTTTTCCTCAAAATTAAACTAATCCAATTACCTGTTCCCCCCTTTCTGGCAGTAATTAGTGAAAAATAAAATTATCAGATTTGAAGGCACAGTTTTACCAGGTCTTTCACATTTATTGTATAAAATTTCTCCAGGAAATTAATATACTGTGAAATCCTGGAATGGACTTTGGAAATGTATTTTTAAAGGAAAAAAAACAAACAAAAGAACTCTAAGGATAATAAAATGGCATGCTGGCAACTGGCTTGTTAATATGCATAGAAGGCTCAGATGTTGAGAAGTTTTTCATTCTTCAAATTGAAGTTTTTCACGTCTCTCTTTATTAGCAGAGTCCATTTTAAATGGCACCACACTATTTCAACAGGGCATTGCTCACTTCCATTTAGATTAATTTACCCTCCGCCCCCACTCCTCCTTTTTTCTCCTCACCGCAGAGTTTTTGCAGAGACTTTTCAGAATACGTTTCGCGGTCGCAGCCCTTCCCAATGTGATTTGTCTGCAGCTCTACCATTGCCTTCACGCCAGATAAGGGACCGCCACATGTTTCCAAGTGCATCTTGGGGAACAGCTGCTTGCTCCCAGTCCCTGGCTCATAGTCCACCCGCTTGTTCCAACCTGAAAGGACAAAATCATTGCAACAGTTTGTACACATTAGGCAGTTTATTTAATTATGTCACTGATCTTATGTTATGAAATTAAAAGCAATCAGTTGTTCTCTGGAGTGATCTGATTTACCATTTCACCCCACATTCCAGAAGAAGGAAATTATGCATTTTGTCACAAGTTGTCATGAGTGCTTGATATTAAATCACCTCTTAGAAACAGGATGGAGAGAGTAATCATAGAGGTGTTTATATATTTATATTCACTGAATCAGAGTGGTAAAAGGGATTCATAACTCTGATTTTTCCTTATAGGAATGCGTGTCTTGGTGGGTGGATACCTGGTAGCTCTTGCCAAACCCACACAATATGATATCAAGTCTCCTGAGAAAAATCACACAAAGAGAAACAGAGTGTGATAAGGTAGGCAAAGAGAAGTGAGAGGTGAGGTGGAGCCTGTATTAATACCAGGGAGACTTCTTCAAAAGAGCAGCTGCAGAGGCACAGCCGACCTTTACACACAGATGATAAATAAGGTTATGTGTACAGAGGACTTGGCCTGAATGCATCACTGCATTATGTTTTATTCATAAGCTACTATGGATTAATGGTTTTACATTAAGCTA
Organism: Bujurquina vittata; assembly: GCA_015106715.1. NCBI lineage: Eukaryota > Metazoa > Chordata > Actinopteri > Cichliformes > Cichlidae > Bujurquina > Bujurquina vittata. The sequence goes on from VUQK01039114.1 coordinate 25,449, forward strand.
AACGTGGGTTAATGGCTGTGCAGTATGGGCTCTTTTATGAGCCAAATTACAAAGAATAATGCAACTTTGATGATGATAGCAGCATATGAGATCCGAGTGAGATTCGACATGATAACACTGTGATACCATCTGGATCTCAAAAACAATTCTCTATTTTTCTTTAGGAGCAAGAAGAAGAAGAGCTCTCCAGATCCAGACGATATTTTTCCTGTCAGGAGCTTCATGCTCAGCAGTCGTGAATGTTTTGGTTTAAAAATAGAAGCGCCTCTTGTATTTTTAAATTAGTTCTTTCTTTAAGCCTGTTGTGATAAAATCTATGACACAAATATGACCTTTAGAGATAATTAGTGTTTCTTTCTTATTTACCTCCATGTAATGTTGTGATTGATATTACATGTCCCTCAGTAACTGTCCCTATAGCCTAAACCACTTGCATACACACTACTTTTTGTTCTTTTAGTGTGATCTCTTCACACCAATGTTTCCAATTCAAGACAATCCAGTTTTATTTATATAGTGCCAAATCACAACAACAATCATCTCAAGGCAAGGGTTTTTGCCTTATATTGTAAGGTAAAAACCCTACAGTAATACAGAGAAAACCCCAACAATCTAAAGACCCTCTTGTGAGCAAGAACTTGGCGACAGTGGGAAGGAAAAACTCCATTTTAACAGGATAACAGGAAGAAAACTCAAGCAGAACCGGGCTCAGGCAGGGGCGGCCATCTGTCTCGACCGGTTGGGGTGAGGGGAGAGAGAAAGGACAAAAAACATACTGTGGAAGAGTCGACACAAGAGGTTTACTTAAATAAAAGGTCATTTATTAAACTTTGCCTAAATCTATAGACAAACATCACCAACAGGATGATGCAAGATGGAGTGGAAGAGAGAGAGAATGAACAGTTCATGTGGGCCAGCTTTTATAGCCTGGAAGACACAGGTGAGCGGCATTAACTGACAATCCTCCCATGCCAGCCAATTATGAGAAAAGGGCCAGGCCAGGACTCTCTTGACAGTGGGAGGGCAGTCACAGTGCTTTGCAGGCTTCTTTTGCTCCATCTTTGTTCTTGCAGGATATAAAGAAGCTACTGCGCTGCCCCCAGATCCCCCCCAATGTTCATACCTTCTGAGAGAAGGACAGGAAGCAAGAGTCACGGCTGGAAAAACGTCTTCAACTACCTCTGCACATTTAAAAAGGTTTTTTTTGTTTTGTTTTGTTTTGTGTCTGGCCTGTGAGCAAATCAGAAGAATTGGGATTTATAATGAAGTTTTATAAAAACATATAATTTCTGTATGAGTGATGACATTTGTACAAAGTTTAATTCAGATTGGCCCACCTGTTAAATATCATGCTTATGCATTTATTATAGTAAGCTCATCGGATGGATAGCAGCTGTATAGGTAAAATGGTTTTATGCTCTTACACTTGCCTGATTCTGTATTTTAGTCATGTGTAAAAATGGTTAACAGGAACAATAAGCTCATAGGATTAATTAGCAAACTTAGCAGTCGCAGTTTTTTTTTTCTTAAAAAATGTTTTGAAAATAAATCACAGCAGGAGAGATCTCTGGGCTTGTAATGCACTGGTGGACACCCTGATATTGAAACCTCACTTTATTAACCTAGTGATTTTACTTTATCCCTCCATTTTACTCCACTTATCCAGTTCAGGGTCAGGGGGTGCTGGAGGCTATTTGATCAAAGGGTGAGAGGCGGGGTACACCCTGGAGAGGTCACTCGCCTTCAGCCCTGGAGCTCAGTCATTTGGGAGGGGCTCAGAGCAGAGCTGCTAGTTCTCCACATCAAAAGGAGCCAGTTGAGGTATCTGACTAGGGTGCCTCCCGAGTGCCTACTAGGTAAAGTTTTTTTTTTTTTGGCACGCTGTAATGGGAGGAGGTCCAGGGCAATCCTAAAACACCCTGGAGAGATTACATTTCTTGGGTGGCTTGGGAACATGTCAGTGTCCCTCTGGAAGAGTTGGACAGGGTGAGGGAGGTCTGGCATGTGTGCTTTGATGGCGACCACAACCAGGATAAGCAGCAGAAAATGGAAGGTTTTTTTATAATTTAATTATTTTATGTGTAGTTATTTTTTGTTTCAAATATTCACATTTTTCTGTGATGTAATAACTTGTATTTATTACAAATTTATTACATCAGCATCAGCTATCTCTCCAGACTATCAAAGTTGGTGCGTCCTCATAGTAAGTATGTCTCCAATAACCTTTGCTTTATTGGACTGATGTCAGCAAAACAACACAAAAACTGCCATGGAAAAAAAAAACCAGTTACATTTAGGTGCGGATTCAGATAGTCTTCCTTAAAACTGAGTGGTGGGGCATTGTCCTTAATGGATGTCTGCTCTGAGTAGAGCACTTCTAACTATCATGTGATTTGTAGCACATGGTTTTATCAGACCCCTTTCATCTTAGTTTTAACATTGTTATCTTCCTTTCAAAAACAACAAGAGCCTTTGACTGTCACCATTTCTCTGACCACAAACAACAGTAAATTGCATACAGTGCCATTTTTTTCTTAACATGTTTAGCACACTGAGCAATGAGCAGGTGGCTGCATGAATGTGAAAATAGGCTGACTGAAGGTATTTGAGGAGACTGGTCTCAAGTGTGCTGATTTTTATTTATTTATTTTTTGGCTTCAATCCAAGGGAGCTCTGCTAATCCAGATGGAATCGTGGCTTCATGCTAAATCAACAGAATATCACACATACAGTGGTGTGAAAAAGTGTTTGCCCCCTTCCTCATTTCCTGTTTTTTTGCATGTTTGTCACACTTAAGTCTTTCGGAACATCAAACCAATTTAAACAGTAGTCAAGGACAACACAAGTAAACACAAAATGCAAGTTGTAAATTAAGGTGTTTATTAGTAAAGGTGAAAAAAAATCCAAACCATCATGGCCCTGTGTGAAAAAGTGATTGCCCCCCTTGTTAAAACATACTATAACT